>SKCR01040840.1:0-202790 GCA_019454045.1 Zanthoxylum bungeanum
AAGGATAAACCCATGGCATTTCATTTGCACTCTGCAACACCCAAATCAAATTTATTCCTAAATCATCGTGGTACAGACGTATAAAGCTACTCATAAAGATTCATACGACATGACGGATACTCTTCAAGCCTAGGACTACCAGACTTGGAGAGTAGGGGACAAACTGTTTGGGCCAAAATTGACCCAAGGGCAAAAACGACATCTCACGACGAAGCCAAAAGCCCATCAACCGATTGAGCCCATACCTAAAGATGTTATGCATATCAACGGACACCAGTTACAAAGCTAATATAAAAGAAACAGACACATAAATGTGGCCATTAAGATCGAGAGTTATGGGAAGAAGATGAGATCTTCAGTTATCTATCATGAAATATCTGAATTAAACCCTCAACAAAGTCGACTCCAACGGGCAGATTCACGGGGAGAAGCCTATAAAAGAAGAAAGGAAAGACAAGATCAGGGATCGAAAAAAAGCATTAGACACGGAATACCTAGACATTTCTACGATGACCGCCCTCACGGCCCACAAACCTAGATTAAGGTATATATCAGACCTTAATTTATTTATCTTACTTCATCACTACATAGGCTAACTTGAGCGTCGGAGTGCACACGGTCCCCACCACACCGGTGGGCAGATCACTCCTTATTCGCTTTATTTATTTTGCAGGATTCAATCGCGCCCTACAGAAAGAAAATCTCGATTGTGGCCTTGATCTAAATCTGCGTCCACAAGCCCTACCTCCTATGTGGTTGGTGAGATGTAGGGTCCACCATCGATCGGATCGAGTCAGGATTTGTCAATCTCTATTTGATTTGATTGTATAATTGAGATAAAAAAAATCGCCCCGAATTCCTATAGGAACGAAAAGTCATCGCCAAACTCATACCAAATACAAAATTCTGAGTTGCTCGTGTATCACCATCTAACCTCATTGGATCATACTCTTCAAGAACCTCATCGGGTCATACTTCATGAACCTCCTTGGGTCATGCTCCTCTGACCATGTCCTACCCAGGTCATGTCTTCCTCGGGTCATGTTCCTCCTCTAGCCATGCACCTTTTCTAGTCTTGCCCTTCTCAGGTCATGCTCATCTTTTGGTCGTGCTCTTCCTCTGATCATACGCTTTGCTAGAGCAATCCCAATCTTATCTTCAAAGTGTTCGGGTCGTGGTCTCCATCACTTTATCACAGAAGACTCCCTCAGGTAGAGCATCTCACTTACACATATGATCGGCTCCCTCGAATAAAGCATCTCACTTGCATATATGGGTCAGGCCATGTTATTCTCTCATCTTCTTCACGCTCTTAAGTTTTCGGGCTCATCATGCCACCTTGGCCTCGAGCTCCTCATGCTTTAATTTTCCTCGGGGTAGGTGTTATAAAAAACCACCATCAATATTTGTCATCTAATTCTCGGTACCAACGAGTTTGCGAGTTAGTGCCAAGAACTTTATAAAAGATGATGGTTTCCCCTCATGTTGATGCTTAGCCACATCACGTCTATGCTTTACAACTTTTCTAAAAAATCAGCCTCGAGTCCATAACCTCAAACTGGCTCTCACCGAACAAAAGGCACCTCCACCAGCGGCTCATGACTCGATCATCCTATCTATTGCGCCTCCTCAGTTTGAAAGATGATCATCTAGTAGCATCTCGGGCTGAATATACCATTTGCACATGCTGAAATCCTTTAGGGAATGGTTTGTAAAAACTTATATAACAAACACAAGCCACGAGGGAAAACTCCATTCCTCATGCCATTAATAAAGAAATGCTTAGGGGAGATCTTTCAACCCCGAGCCCTCTAAGACTTACGAGCTACATTCACCACGGAGGTCCATGGGCCTTACGTGCTATATACCTCCCAATCCAATCACCCCAAAGACCTCTGTTAACCTTGAGCTTTAGATTCCAAAAAAAAGGGTGGCAAACGCCATGAGGGCATGATCCTTCCTCATGCTATGCAGACCCTGAGGCTGCAATCATCACTGAGGCTCTCTAACCATATGTGTTATGGTTAGCCTGAGGCTTCAAACGTCACACCGGCCTCCATCCACCAGTGATATGGTACCTCAGAGCTCTAAACACCACGCAACTTTTAGGGTTGGTGCTCTGAGCGCCAATTTCTTATGTATTTCCCTGTAAATACTCTTATATATATTTTATTAATGAATAAAATAAACAGTTTCTATAATATAAATTCTTTTATTATATGGTAAAGACGTAAATGACCATAGAGTGATTGGTTATGATACAGTTGCAAAAGCGTCGCAACTGACATTGAGCAGTATCATAACAGTATCATTCTTTAACTGTTCCTGGTCAATGTTTACAATTACTTGGTCAATAAGTAAACCTGCTGAGACTGGTACGTGTCGTATATTGGAATTTTGGATTCTAATATTTTCTCAATGAACCATGAGTCTCGGGAGACTCGTATAGACACGTAGGTATTTATATCGGATAAACACTGAACGACTCACTGAAGATTCTTAATAGATGGTACACCAATGTCAATAAGATTCTTCTCGGGTTGAGTGAGCATAATGATCCTTTAACTTGAGATACCACTGTGGATATATGAGGTATCTTCCACACTTTGATGACAGTCACGTCACCGATCTATTTAGATCATACCTCCGCATGTTCGTTGAGTGTGGACTGATCCTCAGGATATCCTATGCGTATCGAGATAGGATCATTCAGTTCTATGTACAGAGCATAGGTATCCATTATAGAATTAGCAATCTATTAAATTCATGGGCCTGTGGTACACTGTAGAAATCAGTTATAAGTGTTATTTTAATAGATTGCTAATAAAATCGTCGACGGGATTATACGTAAAGAGATTTGATGTTTATATCTATATCTCTGGGATAATCCGGATACCTGTGACGGAAGGATTATACGTATGCAGTGACCTCGACCTGTATAGTTCAGAGATTTTATCCGTGTTCGTCATAATTTACGGGTGGGTAGATTATGGACACGAAATTGGATTTCGTGACAGATATGCCTGAACCTAGAGAGTCTCACTAATGAAATATACCCGTAGAGCACCAGGGAAACTTTTATAAATAATACTGATTATTTATAAGTCGTTTAACGGTTTAAACGATAATACATGCATTTGAGATCATTCGACCATTTTTTAAATGTCGAATTGTGATATTTGACATTTATTATTAATATATGTATTTTGATTATTTAATGTAAATATAATACATATATTTGAGATATTTGTATTTAATTATTTGATTATTCAAATGTTGAATAATTAAATTAATTAAATAATTATATCTGTTTATTTTAATAAAGTAAGTTAAATGACACTTTTTAATTGGATTAATTGGCCTATATTTATTGGATAAATTGGCATGATTTAATTGGTTGATTTGTGATAAACATTAAAGTGTTTAATGATTTATAACCACAAATTTAATTAAATCTTTTTCCAATTATTATTGAAATAAAAATGAAAATTTGGCCAATATTTTCCTATATTTTCGTGGCTTTTGAGAATAAATATATAAACCATGTTTTCATTTTTTGTTTCATTACTCAAGAACCCTAAAATCAAAATACAAAAAGAGTTAGAGAGAAAAGAGAGAAAAAAAAAAAAAAGGAAAAGCTTGGAAAACTAATGATTTTGTAAATTTTTTCTTACTTTCTTCTTCATGAAACATATTTCTAAGATTCCAGGCTTCAACATGTGTAGCTTAGATTTTTCTCTACTCTTTTTTGTATGTATTTCGATGGTTGGATACTTGATTGAAAGATGAAAGCATGTATATGTATAAAGAATGCTTAAAATTGTTTATTAAGCTTTCTTTTTTCCATTTGATGGTTAGTTGTCATTCTAGAGTTACTTAACCACTCATAAATGACCTATAATTATTCTTGAGTTATTTCATGATGGTGAGACTTATTTGGTATTGTGAGAATTGAATTAAAGTATTGAATTTAACTAATTTAGTGTTAATTTTGGTAATTTATGAAATTATAAAATTAGGGTTCTTAACATTCACCAAATTTGGGACTTTTCATATATGTGATAAGATTTGATGTCTATATAATGTATATTAAATTTGGAAATTTTTGGATTTGATCTTGACATGTTTTGAACAAAAATGACCAAATTATAAATTCTTGAAAATATTGGGACCATTCGGCAATTTCTGGAAAATCAGTTTCTTTGAGTTTCAAATTGTATTTTCATGTATTAGACATGTATAAATCATTTTGGGATTGATTTGGAATCAATTAGAATTATAATTGATAATTTTGGACTAAAATGATAAAAATATAAAGTTTTGGGGCTAAACGGTAATTACTGAAAAATCTGATTTGTGGGTAAAAATTTCAGTTTTTAAGTATTGAGTAATTAAGATAAATTAGTTTATTTAATTACCCAAGAAAAAATTTTGAAATCGGAAAATTTTGATTTTCCGCGTTCCGCTGCGTTTACCCGAATTACCGCCAAATCCCCAACAGCAACACCTGGAGTCTCCCTTGCGCTATGCACCTCAAATGGGGATATCAAACGCCATACAGGCCTTGGCACTATACGTGTTATGATCATCCCAAGACTACAATCATCACGTAGGTCCTCACACCCAATCGGAAGGTGTAGCGCACCTTCCAAGCTAATTGTCTAATGACGCCTCAACATCTCCGCATTCCATAGTTTCTTGAGCTTAGTGTCGTCCAGTTGCTCCAAATGATAGGCACCTGGCCTGCCGACCTTTTTCACCTTGCATCCATTTTTCCACCGATACTTTCCAACCTTTGTGGCTTCCATCTCTTGCTACCGTCTTAGTGTGTTGGTTGCTATTCGTGTAACTCCTCACAGACGACACCAATTATTGACGGATGTTTTTCATTCGAATGGTAGAATAGAGAATTCACCCTCGAATAAATCTCTCTCGAATAGTGAATTTTTTGGTTAGTGGGAACTGGACAAACTTGACAAAAGATAGACAAATCACATAGACAAAAATTTACGTGGTTCGGCGGAGAGTGGCTCCAACCGACATTCACGGGAGAAATGGGATCACTTTTATTGTCCTTAAGTGATGACCGACCCGAGGTGATAAAGAGATAAACAACATAAAATATGGTCGGGTCATGAATAGCCCCATAAAACATGTTCAGGTCATGACTAGCTCGAGCTACTTCCCTCAGAGTAGTCGGGTATACAACTCACTTTCTCTCTTTATCACTAGTGTGCTCTCAAATTACAAGAGTTGTGACTTTATTTCCAAAGAAGCCCCATTCTCAAATGGTTTCAACCACTTTATATAGGATCTCAGAAACACTACCGCAATCGATCTTGACGTCATCCTACTGTTGGACAATTATGACCCATAGCATCACTATTTGTAAAAGACATGGTGTTTTTGTACAAATTAACTATGTGACAAAGGAAATTGCTCTTTTATCATTTTGTAATTGGATTACTTGGATATATAAATGATAAAAGTTCATATGATTATTACCGGATTAATAAGATATGAGACAGTATTAATCCACGAAAGGTTTAATCATTAAATATTCATAGTCGTAGTATTATCGAGACTGGACATCGATAATGCGGAATAGGCTAGTATTACACTTGTGCGCGTTATGGAAGCTTAACGACATAGTTCTCATATATTTAAGTATTGGATACTTATGCAAGTGTGATATGAGGTTCTGTTAGCCGTTGGATCGGGAACAGCTTCGCTTTGGATAGACCCCTCGGAATCCCATTGGTAGTATGACTATGTGTCTATGGGAATCCGAATCAGGGTAGGTGTATGTGGTATTAACCTGATACTTGCATCGTTAATACTTGCGACAATCAGTATACTTTGGTTTTGGTCGTCCGGAGCTTTAACAGGTTCTATGTACGACTCTTCTGGGTATACTGAGAATCGTAGTGTGTTGGGTGTGATGTCAGATGGAAGTATCACTTCAGTCATATGGAGATGATGATCAAGCAGGATACAGAACTAGTACTCTTAAATGCTGCAGCTATCGGGATAGTATGACTAGGTCGTGATTATCCGATTACAGAGACTAGTTGCTAGTGATCCAATATATGCTTTGTACGGGACATACACAATTCCAGCCCTAGGCCTAGCATGTGACATCTGATACTGGATCGTATTACGTAATACAATGTACACTACGTCTGATACATATTATATATTCTTCGTTGAATATTTCTGGAGAATTGGATAGACACGGTGCTTTGCTAGAAGCCAATCATATCTTGTAAATCGGTGAGAACGTGGTACGGGGTACGCACGTGTCGGATAGTCCGACAACCATATTTACTGCCAACATATCCAGGAATCTCTTGGGTCGCTTCCCAAAGATTTACCAATGACATTTGACTCGAACAGAATTAATCTGGGATTAATTATAAGAGAGAAAATTAATATGGGATTAATTGCGGCAATAATTTATCTGGGATTAAATTCGTCTAGAAGAGAGAACGCGATTAATTTGGAATTAATCGGCAAAGTAAATTTAATAGTTAAATTGGATTTTACTATTTAATTTATTTATTTGGGCTAAAATAATATATCAGATATATTAATTGAAATTGGATTTCAATACGGAATTAAAATTGGATTTTAATTCAAGCGAACGAATTAATTTGGAATTAATTCGTAAGCGACTTTCGTAATAATTTTACTAGACATTATTATTTAATTAAATTGGATTTAATTAAGTCGCGACGAAAATTCGTTTAGTCGGATTAAACAAACCAGAGCCCAAAGTGTGTTGTGTTAACCAACTTGAATTTGGAATTTAATTGGGTGGGACCCACAACTTACATCAATTGTTTGACAAGTTGATGTAAGTAGTTGGCATCATTTAAAAGGCATCTTTTTGTCAACTCACACACAACTTTTGAAACAAGTTTTGGAAACTTAAAATCACTATTCATTCTCTTCATTTCCTCTCTCATGGCCGAAAGTTGTTCTTCTTGGAGGAGAAATTTTTCTTTCAAATTTGGTTCAAACTAGCACTTAAAGGAGTCATATTAAGGTGTTAGGGAAACTCACCCAAGATTTTGGAACTCAACAACAAGCCTGGAGCTTCTACATTTAAAGGATTTTTCGAAAATTCTAAGTCGATCATTGTAAGTATTCCGCAACTTATTTTGATTTATTCACACACAAATCATTGTTTAGAGACCTTGGACATGTGTAGGACACTAACACCTACGTCACTTAATCGTCATTGCTACCCTCGAGTCATTGGTTCTACCAACTTCTCAGCTAATCAAATTAGGCCATCTGCTCTACCTCAACACCAGCCTATCGCAGATGTCTGCTAGCTATCATGTCACTGTTGGGGTTGGTGCTCAGAGCGCCAATTCAGACCGTATTTATGTCTGATTCATGAATATGAACAATCATTTTTTTCCATAATATTACTTATTTATGGTGCACCTCTTGTTTTTATATACGTATTCGATCTGATTACGATTAGATTGAAACTAAATGTGGTTTAGTGATATATATATATTAGAAAAGGCCCGATAATATATAATGCAGTACACAATTACAAAGATAGTTTGTAATTGACATTGGGAAGTGTCACTGCTAAATGTATATTATCAATACAGTTCATGGTCAAGATTAACTAACACGGGTCGGTTAGTCAAATCTGTTGAGACCAGTACATGTCGTATATCGAGACTTGGTCCGATGGTTTATCCCAATTAACCATGAGTCCAGGGAGACTCGTATAGACATGTAGGTGTTTATAGTGGATAAACACTGAACGACTCACCGAAGATTCATAATGGATGGTACACCAACGTCAATAAGAATCTTCTCGGGTTGAGTAGCATAAGTGGTCCTTCGACTTGAGACACCACTGTGGATGTATGAGACATCCTCCACAATTAGATGGCAGTCACGTCACTGATCTATTTATATCAGACCTCCGCCTGTTCGTTGGGTGTGGATCGATCATCAGGATATCCTGTGTGTGTCAAGATAGGATCCGTCAGTTCTGTGTACAGAGCATATGTAGTCCATATATGATTAGCAGTCTGTTAAATCTGTGGCCACAGTATACTTCGGAAGTAAGTTCCGAATGTTATTTAGATATTGCTAATAGAAACGTCGACGGGATAATACCTATAGAGATTTGACGTTTACATCTAATCTCTGGGATTATCCGATACCCGTGACGGAGGGATTATACGTATGCAATGACCTCAACCTATATGATTCAGCTAGTTTATCTCTGGTCGTCATATTTACGGGTGGGTAAATTATGGACACGAAATTAGATTTTGTGACGGATACACCTGAATCTAGAGAATCTCACTAATGAAATATACTCGTAGAGCACTAGGGCGACTTTTATGAATAATGTTGATTATTTATAAATCGTTTAAACGTTAAACGAAAAATACATGCAAACAGACCGAACCATCATTTCCTAATTAATGTGTATTTGTATTTAATATATGATATTATTAAATACACATTAATAAATTATCAAATAAAGGTTTTTGACATATATCATTAATATATGTATTTGAGATATTTAAAGTAAATATAATACATATATTTGAGATATTTGTATTTAATTAATTATTTATTTATTTAATTGTCAAATGATTAATATAATTAAAATATAAATATCTTACCAAATGATAAAGTTATGAAATGATTATAAGTGTAAATGTTTGACTTTACATTAAAGGAAAAGGTTGTCAAATTAAATTTGTCTTCCTTGGATATTTGTTTTAATTGTTAAAATTGAAAATATCTATTTCCTTTTTTATTTTTTGTAATTTTCGGCCATGACTTATTAAATATAAGTGTTATATTTTTTAAGTTTCCATTGTTGACTTGTTTGAAATCATTAAAGTGTAATGATAAAAGCAAAAAACAAGTTGATAAAGCTTTAATTGAAACAAAAGTAAAATATCTATATATTTATTTATTTCTTCTCACCAAATTCGGCCAAGACTTATTTGGAGGAGGTATAAATTGTTTTGTTTCAATTTTAGGGTTTAACAAGTTCATTAGATACCAAATAAAACATAAAAGAAGATGAGAGAAAAGCTTGGAGGCCTAAAGAAGAAAGCTTGGAAAAATCATATTTTTGTAAGTTTTTCTTCAAAGTCTTCAACATGAAATATGTTTCTAACATGCTTAGCTTCATTTTGTGATGCTTTTATTTTATCTCTACTCTTATAGTTTGTGTTTTTATGGTTGTGATCTTGAATGAAAGATTGATGCATGTAAGTAAGCTTGAAATGGTTTTAAAGCTTCACTTTTGATTTTTAGAAAATCAAGTTGCCATTCTAGAGTTGGTAAGACACTCCTTGGTGACCTAGAATTGTTCTAGAGTTTTTTCAAAGTGGTGAGGCTAGATTGGTGAAGTATTGAATGGATTAAAGTGTTGGATTTTGTAAATTTGGTGAAATTGGTCAATTTGATGAAATTGTAAAATTAGGGTTCTTAACCCACTCCAAATTTGGGGATTTTCATATATGTGATGTATTATGTTATGAATATAATGCATGTAAAATTTTAGGTTGATTGGATTTGATCTCGGCATGTTTTGAACTAAAGGGACCAAATTGTAATTAATTGAAAATTTTGGGTGGCTCACGGCATTAGACTAAAAATTGGGGATTTTTGTGAAATCTGATTTTGATGCATTAGATGTGTTGAAAAATATTTTAGAAATGATTTAGAATCATCCAAAATTGTATTTGACAACTTTTGGACTAAAATGATAAACTTACAAAGTTTTGGGGTAATTCGGTAATTACCAAGAAATTTGATTTCTTGTGTAATTTTTCAGAATTTGATAATTGGATAATTAAATAAATAAGTTTATTTAATTGATCCGAGAAAAATTTTGAAATCGGAAAATTTTGATTTTCCACTATTCCGCTGCGTTACCGATATTCCCCCTTAAAACCCCAATAAAATGGTATCAGAGCGAGTTTGATTCTGGACACCCCAATATGATTAGCCCTTTAAAATCTAGTGTTTGTTCTTTTCTTTACTTGATACATGCATGCTTTCATTTAATTTGATTAAATTTAAAGTGTATGACGCTTTATGGAATATCCCGCTTAATAAGGTTTTAAAGTAACTGGTATTTGGAATACTTGTTTCTTGGTCCGTCTTGTCAATATGGTTTATAAATATTTTTCCGTGACTACATCCGAGACCGTGCCTCTGCTGTGAGGATGTAGCCGATAGAGATTTATATATGCCGGATGTATATTAGATACGAGATAAATTCAAGCGAAAGAGGAATCCTGAACGTGCCCTAGATGTCAGGGTTACGCAAGTAACTTGATTTTATCATTGACGAGTTTAACCTTGGTACATCTCCTTGTGGGCCTGCCTTAGCAGCGACAACGAGAAACGACCAAGACCGGAAACCCATGAGTCACTAGTGAGTGATTGACAATGAGTTGTCTACCTGTGAATATACGTAAGCGAGACCGTGCCTCTACTGTGAGTCGAAATATATTCATGGGGTCCTCTTCCCATTATGGAATTCCATTTAATTATTGAATTCTCGTTTTTCCGTTGGGGATTACGGTATTACGTAAAATAGTGGGAGACACTGCTAAGTTTAAAAATTCCTTAACTTAGGCAGTGTGTATTATTATGAAATAACCGATTTTTTATTTTCCTTAATCTATATTAGATAGAACTAAACTTTTAATTCACTACACACATATTTTGATATGTTATCTAACTTGACTCTTGGTTGCAGTTATTCTAGAATAGGTTCTAGATACTAATATACTAGGATATTATTAGATTGGTCTAAACCATCGGGAACTGTTGTTCCGATTTTCTTGAAAAATCAAGATGGTTAATGACTTAGTTTCTAAGTCATGAAATATAATCTAGATAGATACCCTTTTTAGGATATAATACTTTAGAGAGAATAGTTTATTATGCGGTAAGAATTGACTTGAATTAGTTCATGTCTCGAGATTCTTGGCTGGTATTAAGAAAGCCCCATTAGGTATTTGTTTATCTAGTAATGGCGTTTCTTAGCTTTAGTGACCTTTAGAGGCAATGTGTTTGACACAATTTGCTAATCAATTATTTGCAATGGTTGTGAACAAGTTGAAGGCAAATAGTAAAGCTAAAGAAAGGAGATACGTATAGTTGTGTATAGAAAATATCGATTTTCACAATACTAAACTATAGGTATTTGATATATGATCTCCCGTCTAGTTGTTTAAAATATTAGTTAATGATTGTTTTGATATTGATATCGGAACTTGCGACTATTTGATAGTTACTTGTTTTTTTATAAACAATTATATATATTTTAAATATAAGTAGTAGTGTCATTGACGTACAAATAAACATTAGGAAAAATTATTCGGTAAAAGTAAATAATTTATAACGGTGCTTTATGAGTTTAATCACTTAAGCATTATATGCTTATTCCATATGGTAAAGGATGGTTTGATACACAGATCACACCACACATCCTTATCAATTTAATGAATATTGTATTCAGGAAGGTGATTAAGATCTCATTTAACACAATGATTGTCATTGGACTACCAGATTTATTTAACTGATACATTGGATGTATGTAGTTTAATAAATTATATTTCTTAAGGTAGTTTTCTCTTTACTTCGTAACTTAGTTTTATGAATTGTCATAACTTGGTTACGTGTTTCTAAAAGAACACATATTGAACGTCTTGAAATGATTAAGAACTTTCAATCTGTTCTGATGAAACGTAGATTGAACATTTTTTACTTGTTCAAATATATTCAATCTAAAGTTTTTTTTAGAGAACTCTATCCTCAAAATTCATAACAAGTCTTTGAATTTTTCAAATATCTTTGATACGATCAAACATATGAATTTAAAGCAATTAATTCTAAGGTTATTAAGTGAATATGATTCATATTCAATATTATTCTTCCACGATTCCATCTTGATGGAATTGAGTAGTGAGAGCAGTCAAATCTTATATGATTTGATTCGTTTGATATTGAATGTTACCGAATTAGTTTCAATACTCTTGGGGTTATGCTCCAGTAACACTAATTCATCTCCTTAATTAATGTTCCATTAATTTCCACAGTTACATATATGATATGTATAGGTAGAAAATCCGAATCTTGAAAAGTTTGAGATTTGAATCTTTCTTTTATATAATAGTTATATAATGGAAATTACTTACACCTCGAAGGTATAAGTAAAAGTTTATCATTTATTCTATTTTATAGAATATTGTATTATATTTAATAAAATATCTTTCCTACGATCCTAAGTAATAAAATCGTTTTATTACTTGGTGTGTAACATCAGATGTTAATTATTGTAGAAAAGACTTGACTTATTGAAGTCAAATGTGAGAGATGATAAACTATAATTGGAACTACGTAATTAATAAGATGAAACAACCCTTATACATCTTCCGTACAAGTCTAATAAGATAACAGAATCATTTACAAGTATTTGATACTTAATGATTCTGTTGTTTTCTTACCGAAGAAAATTATCCTATAACTTATAATGGAAGCGATATTTGATATCGATTCTGGAAGTTCACCATTGAACCATAGATCTAAGATTGTTCATAGTTTACTACGATCAAGTTTTGAACTTGATTAGCTTCATTATGAATTAGTTCATGATATGTGCTAATTGTTTGCGCAGCGAAAGCAGTGTGAGCTTATTAATGGTTTGACCTTTACAGTATGACAGTGAGAAAAGTTATACTCAGCAATCTATTGTAGATTATGAGAAAACTTATCTCTAGTCACGCTAATTGAACAATTAAAGATATATTGGTTAATGTTGATATTAAACTGTATATTTTAGCTAAAGAATGCAAAGTGGCATTTTTTGAATGACTTATTCAGAGAAGAGATCAGTTGTGATTTCTTCATTTGAAGAGTTCGTTCTGGAATGACCCTAGAGTTTGTGTTCTGTTGAGATTGCAGTTTAGTATGCTAGCTTATAGAGCCTATTGTAGACTCGGATAAGTCTTTTCCAAAAATCCGTGTTCTCTATTTTTGACATCAGTCAGATTGTCTGATCTTGTCAAAATATAGAGAATACATATGTGTCTGAAGGGTTAGTGGGAGCATACAAATTACTTTTTAGTGTTATATATCCTAACAATATTATTATTATTATAGTAATAATGAGATGTTTGTGAGGTAAAAGGTCTTTACTCCGTGAAAGCAGTGGGAGTAGTCTCTGTTATATTTGATATAAAGTTTTATATAAGATATAAAACTAAGAGACTTGTAAGATACTCCTATTATTCGTGCATTAGATGTGATATAATGAAAGACACAACAAGGCTATCTGTATGACAGTTAGTATAACTGTTTGACAGTTATTGTGTGTCTTATATATAGTATTCATCTTTCGTAAATGATGATTCATTTTTCGAAAGAGATATTGATTAGAATGTCTAATCAATCTTACGTATCATTTGATGATGACATAATAAATGCTTTATTATGTGTGATTAAATATATCAATTTAATCGTAATTGTTACGAGTTATTTTGATATCCTATAGACCATATGATGGATCTTGAAACACGTTCTTTATGATCTTTGAGATATTAAGAACGAGTTTCTAATTCATGGAGAATACAGTCTGCAACCATTAGGGTCATATTAGTTTTGAGACTAATTATGACGTTAGACAGTCTACGTCATAAAGAGTCACAAAAGATGCAGTGAGAGTATCACGAAGGATTCTACTATTTAGTGGAATTAGATGCAACTTATGAAGTATTGACTTATGAAGTTGCATAGTGACCGTTATAAATTAGAAGTTTTATATTGGTGTTGTGCTTGCGGTTGTCCTCATAGTATTTTGGATTTAATCCCTAAATACTTGGACAACTCAGTAGCTGTAGCACAATACTGATGTAGCATCAGAGTCATATTGATGTATAATTTAGATTCTACAAAATATGAATGATGCTAGCTATGGGAAATGATGGAGTTTGTTTGACAAACTCAATATTTAATAGCGGACCTACTTCTTGTTGCCTACCTCTTAAGTGCGAGGTGAGCTTTTGAGAGCCATGAGTATACGATACACATTGAGATACATATATGATACCGTGAATTAGCACAAGAGCAAGTGGGAGAAATTATTGGGGTTGGTGCTCAGAGCGCCAATCCGGACCATATTTATGTCTGATTCATGAATATGAACAATCCCATTTATCTATAATATTACTTATTTATGGTTGCACCTCTTATTTTTATATACGTATTCGATCTGATTACAATTAGATTGAAACTAAATGTGGTTTAGTGATATGTATATTAGACAAATGCCCGATAATATATAATGAGTACATAGTTACAAAGATAGTTTTTAATTGATATTGGGAAGTGTCACTGCTAAATGTATAGACGTGTAGGTGTTTATAGTGGATAAACATTGAACGACTCACCGAAGATTCTTAATGGATGGTACACCAACGTCAATAAGAATCTTCTCGGGTTGAGTAGGATAAGTGGTCATTCGACTTGAGACACCACTGTGGATGTATGAGACATCCTCCACACTTAGATGGCAATCACGTTACCGATCTATTTAGATCAGACCTCCGTCTGTTCGTTGGGTGTGGATCGATCCTCAGGATATCCTGTGTGTGTCAAGATAGGATCCGTCAGTTCTGTGTACAGAGCATATGTAGTCCATATATGATTAGCAGTCTGTTAAATCTGTGGCCATAGTATACTTCGGAAGTAAGTTCCAAATGTTATTTAGAGATTGCTAATAGAACGTCGACGGGATAAAACCTATAGAGATTTGACGTTTACATCTATATCTCTGGGATTATCCGAATACCTGTGACGGAGAGATTATACATATGCAATGACCTCAACCTGTATGATTCAGCTAGTTTATCCGTGGTCGTCATAATTTACAGGTGTGGTAAATTATGGACACGAAATTAGATTTTGTGACGGATACACCTGGATCTAGAGAGTCTCACTAATGAAATATACTCGTAGAGCACTAGGGCGACTTTTATGAATAATGTTGATTATTTATAAATCGTTTAAACGTTAAACGGTTAAACAAAAAAATACATGCAAACAGACCGAACCATCATTTCCTAATTAATGTGTATTTGTATTTAATATATGATATTATTAAATACACATTAATAAATTGTCAAATAAAGGTTTTTGACATATATCATTAATATATGTATTTGAGATATTTAAAGTAATATAATACATATATTTGAGATATTTGTATTTAATTAATTATTTAATTATTTAATTGTTAAATGATTAATATAATTAAAATATAAATATCTTACCAAATGATAAAGTTAGGAAATGATTATAAGTGTAAATGTTTGACTTTACATTAAAGGAAAAGATTGTCAAATTAAATTTGACTTCCTTAGATATTTGTTTTAATTGTTAAAATTGAAAATATCTATTTCTTTTTTATTTTTTGTAATTTTCGGCCATGACTTATTAAATATAAGTGTTATATTTTTTAAGTTTCCATTGTTGACTTGTTTGAAATCATAAAGTGTAATGATAAAGTAAAAAACAAGTTGATAAAGTTTTAATTGAAACAAAAGCAAAATATCTAGATATTTATTTATTTCTTCTCACCAAATTTGGCCAAGGCTTATTTGGAGGAGGTATAAATTGTTTTGTTTCAATTTTAGGGTTTAACAAGTTCATTAGATACCAAATAAAACATAAAAGAAGATGAGAGAAAAGCTTGGAGGCCTAAAGAAGAAAGCTTGGAAAAATCATGTTTTTGTAAGTTTTTCTTCAAAGTCTTCAACATGAAATATTTTCTAACATGCTTAGCTTCATTTTGTGATGCTTTGATGTTATCTCTACTCTTATAGTTTGTGTTTTTATGGTTGTGATCTTGAATGAAAGATTGATGTATGTAAGTAAGCTTGAAATGGTTTTAAAGCATCACTTTTGATTTAGAAAAAGAAGTTGCAATTCTAGAGTTGGTAAGCCACTCCTTGGTGACCTAGAATTGTTCTAGAGTTTTTTCAAAGTGGTGGGCTAGATTGGTGAAGTATTGAATGAATTAAAGTGTTGGATTTTATAATTTGGTGTGAAATTGGTCAATTTGATGAAATTGTAAAATTAGGGTTCTTAACCCACTCCAAATTTCGGGATTTTCATATATGTGATTAATATGGTATGAATATGATGCATGTAAAATTTTAGGTTGATTGGATTTGATCTCGGCATGTTTTGAACTAAAGGGACCAAATTGTAATTAATTGAAAATTTTGGGTGGCTCACGTCATTAGACTAAAATTGGGGATTTTGTGCGAAATCTGATTTTGATGCATTAGATGTGTTGAAAAATATTTTAGAAATGATTTAGAATCATCCAAAATTGTATTTGACAACTTTTGGACTAAAATGATAAACTTACAAAGTTTTGGGGCAATTCGGTAATTACCAAGAAATTTGATTTCTTGTGTAATTTTCAGAATTTGATAATTGGATAATTAAATAAATAAGTTTATTTAATTGATCCGAGAAAATTTTTGAAATCGGAAAATTTGATTTTCCACTATTCCGCTGCGTTACCGATATTCCCCCTTAAAACCTCAACAGTCACTACACCAACCTATTGCAGCTGATAGGTCTCATGGCTTCACGTGCACCATTGTTTTATCAACTTCATTATTATCCATCTGGATACACCCTTTTCTAGGTTGGGCATACTTCATGATAGTTGAGCTGCTCTTGTATCACCTCACCCAACCTCATTGGGTCATACTCTTCATGAACCTCCTTTGGTCATGCTCCTCCTTTAGTCATGCTCTTCCTTCGATCGTGTCCTCCTCAGGTCATGTCCTCCCCAAGTCATGTTCCTCATCTGGTCATGCTTATTCTCTGGTCATGCCCTCCTCAAGTCATGCTCCTCCCCAGTCCATGTTCCTTCCCTGGTCATGCCTTCCTCTGGTCATACTCCTCGTCTGGTCGTGCTTTTCCTCTAGTCATATTATTCGCTAGAGTAACCCTAATCTTATCTTCAAAGTTTTCGGGTCGGGACCTCCATCACTTTATCAAAAAAGACCCCCACAAGCAGAGCACCTCACTTTCACATATGGTCGGCCCCCTCGGGTAAAGCACCTCACTTATGCATATGGGTCGAGCTCATGCTATTCTCCCGTCTTCCTCATGCTCTTAAGTTCTCAGACTCCACATGCTCTAATTTTTTTCGAGGTAAGTGTTGTAAAAAATCACTATCAACAATTTGATTATTTTCTACAAAATTATTTATGTGACCGATAGCAAAATTTAACCTAATTAAAAGGCTTGCATATGCAATAAATAAATTAATGTTGCATCCAATGCACTAATTGAGGAATTAGTAGGTTAGGAAAAAATAGATGTACATAGGACCTGTATTGAAAATTTTTTAATATTGATTCAGTGTTTAGTGATGAGCGGAAAATAAATCATATTTACCGCCCATTTTACTTAATATTTTGTTTAGTTTCTCGGGTTTGATGAATGTTTTGATGTGTTTTAGTTTATTTTGCAGATAAAATAATATTGGGACACAATGAAATCATTTAGGACGAAATGTGGGTCAAATAAGGGAAAAATTGGACTTGACATATTAATTTTGAGATTGGAAACTTGAAAGGGCGTTTTAACGAAATACAGTTTTGGAAATTCCAATTTTGCGCATCTGTCGTATTTGGGCATAAACATTTACTCCGATATCGGATTGAGCTGATTCAAGTTCCAGATTAAAGAAGACTAAAAAATCTACAACTTTGAAAGACAAAATAAATTCGAATTCTGAATATTTCATGTCCGAAATTGATGAACCATCCAGAAGTATGTTGTGTGTAATTATTAAAGTCATTTTCATTCATTTTCAAAGCAAAAAATAAATTAATAAATAAATAATAAAAATTATCAAATCACCACCAAACATGATAAGCAATTAGTGGAACAATTAATAATGGATTTGGTGGAGGCAAAATTTTTCCTATAAATACCAAGCCATTTCATTTGTAAATTCATAATTTTTCTAAGGAAATCCTTAAGAATACTAAGAAGATGTATTTGTTTGTTTATTTACAGCTTTCAGTAATTAATTTCCGCTTTCGCACTTTCTTTTCTTTACTTTTCAGTTTTTACTTTCCGCAATTTACTTTTACGCACAATACTTTTCTTTCTTTAATTTCAGTTTTTACTTTTCAGTAATGAGGAGGTAACTCCCTTTGCTGGGGTAAAAGGTAAAATTTTTATTACTAATATTTAGATTAATCTCTCTTAATTATAATATATAAACTAGTTTAACCTGACTTAACGAGGATACCGCCATATTGGTCGGTGGTAATTATTTAAATTGGTTTTAAACCTGACTAAACTGGATACCGCTTGATTGGTCGGTTGGTAATTAATTATTAATTTGACTTAATCTGGATACCGCCTATATGGATGGTTTGGTAATTATCATGCAAATTAATATATTATATTAAGGAGATATCTAAAATAGAAGTAATAAAAGTGGATCATTTTACCTCAGCATTTTCTTTTATTGTACTTTTACTTTATTTATTTTTCAGCAATTTACTTTCAGCATTTACTTTTCAGCCATTTACTTTCCGCATTTACTTTTCAGTAATTTACTTTCAGCATTTACTTTTCAGCATTTAATTTTCAGTATTTTACTTTATGTCTTTTATTTTATTTAAGTTTTTACTACCGTAAATATATGTCGTAACTAAGCCATTTATCTGGGGTTGTGATGAAATCCAATATCACCCGTTTATAAGGGGTTAAATTACGTTGGGTAATAAAGGTTTATTTATTGAGCCTTAATCCTAATGCTTTTTATTAACTGGTCATTAATAAAATTGAACTGGTAAACTTAAAATGAACTTGGAAAATGGATTTTAGGTTTAAGACCTTAGACTTAATAGCCCACGATCTTCCTTGAGGATAGATACCCTTTAATAGATTTCCTTACAGGATAGGAATATACCTGTCGGGCGGAGTTAGCCATAATTGGAACTTAATCTTAATTAAATTCAGATAACTTGGTTAACATAGGAATATGATTAATTGGGTTATACTGGGTATTTGTATTTGACCATCGGAAGAGGCTTTACATAATTTCGTGTTCGAGGTTAATAAACCAATATATCACACAAATGTAAAATAATCACTTCATCTTTTAAAAAGATATTGGAAGGATTCACAACCCTGGATAGTTTTATAAATTTGAATTTTCTTCAATCTACTTTCAAGCAATTTTATTTACTTGTTTTAATTTTAAAGTCACCACCCAATCAAACAATCAATCCATTAGATACTTGTAAACATTTAACTTCATAAATTGATAACAAAGGTTTTAAGTCCTCGTGGGATCGATACTTTTTATACTACTTGAACGATACGTGCGCTTGCGTTATACGCGTGTGATTACGCCAGGTCATTTAGGCATGTACTCAATGCAGATCCCTAATTGAGAGAATTTATTAAACCACTATATTATTGGCGGCAACAATTCAATAGCGAAATTGTGAAGGACCGGAGGTGCAAGTATCATGTGTGTTTTTGTAGAGGTTGATATATTATAAAGATTTTAAAATACAAAATCTACTTACTATGGACTCATGACAGTGAAAATACTTATAAAGGCCAGACATAATAGTTCAACCTATTGAGGTGATATATCCCGTCAATCACTCTGGCCATTTGCTTAAAGAAATGGGTCTTGTGAATTTTTTAATTTGATGAGTCCCATGATATTAATGGTGAGACTTACTACTTGACTCATCATATAAAATATTATGTCAAATGATATATAATAATTGGCTGAACATATCAACTCAACACAAGTATTTATGCAAGACTAGACTACCTGATAACATAATTGATTTATGAAATTACGACGGATTAGATATTGTGGACTGGATTTGTTGTTTATTAATTCATAACGAGTCTATAACATATGATTCAAATTCAATATGATTGCACCAGCCATAATTCTTGACCATAATTACGATGAGCTCACTCACCCGTAGCTTCCAGATCATTCTGGTAGCTTCGATTACAGAAAATGGTCAAGATGTTGTACCCGAGATTGCCGCCCCGTCTTGGGTATGCGGCCTAAAAACTTTACACTAAAATTAGAATCCCAAAATCTAAGACGAGTTTTGTTTTCTAGCTTTAAGATTAGTATCAAATATGAAATCTTTAACAAAAAAATATATTATTCTCTTTTTTTGGGGGCTCAATCTTAGACTCTAAATTTAGTAGAGTCATATTTTAGACTTTTATAATTTTATTCTTTATCGATAGAGATTCATATTTTAAAAATTCGTATAATTTCCAAAACTCAGAACCGCAAAGGATAATAGTCTGTGTCTATCCAAATTAATGTGTTCAACAAAATTTTTGCTGTCAATGAGACTTAAATGTGGAGATAATCATCTTTTGATGGTGTGTTCCACCAAGCAGCCTTTATAGGAAAAAAAACAACAAAATGGTCATTGGGCGATTATTTTTTATTTTTTGATGGCTGCGAAATTTGTTTGCAACATGCAACTTATGAGAAGTCCACTTCCAATTGTGCTTATCCATATTGTCACAACTCACAAGTTATTTAAGTATTAAGATTGCTTGTCGTTAATTATTTACAATACAGTTATTTGTTATTTAAAGTTTGTTTATTTCGCAGTAAAATAATCTTGAAAATAAAAAGTATTTTAAGATATTTAATATGTCTAATATTTTTTCGGAAAATATTTTTTGATAGTTAAAAGTGATCTATAATAGTTTTGGTGGAAAAAAAATATATTTTTTTTTTCCATAAAATGACTCAGGAACTTATTATTTGTCATTTTCTGGAAAAAAAAAAGAAAAAAACAAAAAAGAGGCTAAACTTTTTCATTAATTCGAAAACAAATTTTCATTGACCAAGTTTTCTGTAAGTATTTCAACAGACCCCTTAATGTTAGCAGGAGTTAGGTTTTAGGGATAGATATCAATTCCTTTAGTTTGAATTTAATTAGTATGTTAATGTTATTTAGGTGGTTCATGAGAGAAGTGGCGTAATTAGTAACATTTGATTTTCGTAAGAAGTGTAGGTACTCTTCATTTTATTATGTACAAAGTAAAATTATTTCATTATAATCCAGACTTTTCATTAATTTATGGGGTTTTTTATTAAAAAACTAACTAGGATAGAATATTTAAAATCTTTAGTATTAAGAACTTTTATTTTTGATTATGGGGTTTTGTTTAGATGTGTAAATATTGTAAAATAAAATAGACCTGGCCACATTTTCGGTTCGGAAAAGGAACCAAACCGATAGGAACCGGTCGGTTGTAATTCTGGAATCGGAATCTGGTTCCGGTTCAGGAATCGAAATCAGAACTGGATTGTTTCTGTTTGGTTAGGTTCTACCCTAGCCAAACCAAGAAGAACCATATGGTTCCAACGGTTCGAACAGAAATCGTTGGAATCGTTCGATTTCAACTGGAACTGTTTGTGCCCAATGACTAGTAGCCATTGGGCCAGAACGGCTCCCTGTTGTTTTTTTGTTGTTAAATAAAGTTACTAAATTATCCTTATAACATTATAAAATAATTACTTTTAAGGTCAATTAAGGTATCTCAAAAATAATCCAAAAATATATAATAGGGGTCATACTTCATTTTTTCAACACACTAATTCTCAATTCTCTCATCTTCAATTTCTCCAATTGATTTAATTTATAATTATTTATATTAACAAAAAAATGGCAAGCACATCTGAGAACACCATGTCCAAATCCCAACCCAAGAGAGCGCCTAAAGTATCGGTATACGGAGAAGAGAAGTTAAGTCTCGATTTTCCGATATTTTCAAAATTTATTTTCATTTACTCGAGACTGAAAATGAAGGTCCAAGATAAATATGCAACTATTATAGTATATCTTACAAATTTACTAGCGACTATGACAATATGTACAAGCACTTGGATATACATCATGCCGCTGAAATTGGACTTGATACAACAAAAACTCAAATGGACAGGTACGCTTCATCTAGTAGAGGTACGAGTTCTTTAGATTTATTTAAATATTCTGATGCTAAAAATATAGAAGAATTTGTTAAATATACCTGTATGAGACATATTTCTTCAAGTTTTGGTGAAAAATTACTTTTACTAATTATGTTTGAAATGCTTTAAATCATGTTGCCTATAAAATGCCTATAAATACAATAAAATGATAAAATTATAAAATTTTAAATTATACAAAGATGGTAAAATTACTTTAAATGAACTATTTAAAGATATTAAATGTTGTCTTTCTATTTATTTTGATACTTGGAATGAACATTGACAAACACACTCATATATGGGTGTGACTTGTCATTGGATTGATGCATTATGGAACATGCACTACAAAAATCATACCCTTTAGCGTCGAAATAAATCGACGCCAAAAACCATATTTTCGACGCAAAATATTATTAGCGTCGAAATAATCAGACGCAAAAAGTGGACGCCAAAATATCGACGAGAATAACTTTTAGCGTCGAAATAAATAATTGTGACTCTAAAGACTGTATTTGACGTCCAATTTTTTTCGACGCTAAATTAAATTTTCTGACGCTATAGGTTATATTTGGCGACGAAATAATTCGACGCTAAAAGTTTGACTTTTAGCGTCGAAATATGTCGACGCTAGAGTATATTAAAAAAGTAATATATGTATACTTACTGCGGTGATTTTCTTGTAACTATTAGCGTCGAAATGTTCTACGCCAAAAGATTGATTTTGGCGTCGACTGTTTCGACGCTAATAGTTAAAAAAATTTGTTTTTTTTTAAAAAATTATTAATTTACTTCTTTTTGGTCTAAAATAATTAATTTAATATTTAATTTAATTGAAAAAAATTTCTGATTAATAACAGAATTACGAAATATTATAATAATTATTATATTCATTTTTTTTTAGAAAAAAACATATTATATTAAAACTATTTGTTCAAAATGTTTATACAAAACCAATATAAAATTTATTGTTGCTGTGATGGGGGGACGCTCGAGCCCGATGCACCCTGACTGATTGAGGCCTCCAACATCTGAAGGAAAACCAACATTTGCTGTTCGAGCTGCTTCATCTTCTTATCGTGGTCCAGCTTGACCTGTTCTAGCTCGTCCTTAGTCTGCTTCAGCTCGTCTCGGGTGGTGGCTAACTCTTCTCGAAGAGAGGCATTTTCCGAATTAACAGTACTGCATGCAGATGACGTCGGCTTCTTACGAGTGCCAAGGCCAACGTTGTAAGCTGTCTGATTCTTGAAAACCAATTGCGACAACTGCTCATCTGGTATCGGGTCGGACCCTGTCTCATGAGTTTGATGTTGGAGTTCCATCATTTCGTTATGTTTCAAAAAATAAGTTAATATTAGAATTTGAGGAAAAAAATTAATATATATATAATATTAATTATTTTATTTTAAAAACTGAAACTTACATATCAGCGTTCGGCTTCTTCATTTATCCATTTGTTTCTCTCATTGTAATGCGTCAAACGGAAAAAATCTGGAAACGATTGCACCTCACCTTGCTACTCTGTTATAAACAGAAAATAAATTCAATATTATTACACATTAGTAAAACCAATGAACTGTTAAATTTTACGTTATGATATATTTACCTCAGAATGTTCGGCACGATATTGGATAAATGGCTTCGAACCTCCACGGTGGTTAAAACGCAAGTGACTTCGATTTTCCGCATTTGCGTGACATTTATCCTGCATTTACCAACAATGTAAGTACCGAAAACAAAGACAATTATAAATTTCCGTTTATTTCAAAATTTACCTCGTGTTTTTTGGTATACCAAAGCTCACATAAGAATGTCCAGTCTTGCTCCTCTATAAAATCAGGCTTGTGTTGTGGAGCATCTGAAGGTCCATGTTCGTCGAATATTGGTTTCAGGACTTTTGTCCTATAATCTTTATAACTTTTCCCCATGTCGTAGTCAATATATTGTTGGACATTCACTTTGGTCAGATTGAAGTCGAACCACTCCTACATGAATAGCAACCGAGTAAAATAAGTATAAAATAAAAATGTTAACTAACAAACAATATCGAAAACTTACAAGTAGCGAAAAGAATAGCTGGTTGATTTTCTTCTCCCACGGTATCTTTCTCCAAGAAACGTAGTTTTGGGGAGCTTCATATCGAGCTGCAGCTCCTATGGCTGTATTAAATGCTGAATTATGTTGTCTGACTTGGCTGTGTCCATCATCTGATATCTCAATCCGGATACGACCGTGAGACTTAACGTACTTAGACAACCTCAGGCCACGGGTGCGTCCTCGACCCTTCACTGTACTGGACTCACCTGTGCTAGCAGAGACTCCACCAGAGCCAGTTGTCCTTGCTGATGTAGATGGAGTCGCATTAGCCCGTCTGCGATTGCCCGGTGCCATCTGCAAAAACACAAAAAGTTTCATGTATTTTGAATGTAATAGAACCAAACCAAACACATGCATTTTATAGTATATGTATGAACATTATATTACAAAACCAAACCAAACTAAACTAAACTAAACCAAACACATTCCAAAATTTAATGTTAATCAGAATTTTCTCGGCCTTGGCCTTCCCTCTCTCGCTCACCTAAATCTCTCTCACATACAAGAATCACAAAAAAAAATATACAAAGTTCTCACTCATATAGCCACAAACAAACAACGCCAAATTCACCACAAGCTATATGCTGTTCTGGTCTGTTTTGGCATTTCATTATCCATCATAGTTTGTAGCAATAGTATCTATTATATTATATAATCCTAATGTAAATAGACAAAACTACACGGCATGATAATGTGATTAAGATATACATTCTAATTCTAATTAAGCATATAGACAAAACTATAATAGGCCATGCAATTCCAAACCCTTAAGCTCTTCTAGTCCCTCACGGCACTCACACGCTCTTTTTTTTTATTACAATCATTCGACAACAAACAAATAAACCCGTTATTGTATCACAAGACTCGGCAGCCTCCCCTCTCATTAGAGACACAAAAATACAAACCCTAAGACTGCTATCTCCTCTCACACTCTCACCTTTCGTTTTCATTTGGCTCTCTCTCACTCACCAAACAATCAACTGCCTCTTCCAACCGACCAATTCAAACACACAGACCCCACAAAACTAACCCTCAAGAACACATACTTCCCTCTGCCACCACCCAGAATAGCAGCAATTTGCTGATGTTCTCACATTCACCAGCCACACCCCTTCATTGCTCACTCAAGCAATGAACTCTCCATACGAACAACACAACCCATCCAGCAACCACAGAGCCACTCACGCAAGCCCCTTGATTCACCCTTCGCACTGCCAAGAATCAGAAACCCTCAATACCCCACATCCACTAGCAAACTTCACATCCACAACACTGATTAGCTCCCAAAAACTGCCCCTACCTCACGTCTATTCCTTCACCAAACAACAGCCCTCAAGCCCCCTATCTCTTAATCCCACATTGCCCATATCAGCCCCCACATCAACTCCTCTGACTCACGCCCAAGGCCCCATCTTCTCATGGACGGGAACCATCAAGCCCTCAATTCCCTCACATACTGCCCTTGAGCCCATCAAATCTCGGCAACTCATCAACAAGCCCCAGCCATCATACACTCATAATCTCACCCAAACTTCAATCTAATCTCAATTCCTATATCATACAAACTGAAACAAACTGAAATGAGAATGAGAAAAAATGATACTTACCGTTAAATTGGATGAATTTGCTGAAGAAGATAGTGGTTGGAGCGGAGGAAGATGAAGAAACAGTGAGAACCTGTTTTTGTCGTCTGAGCCGAGAAAGAAGAAGACACTGGTTTTAGGGATTTAATGGAAATTTAACGTCGAACTTATGTACTTTTAGTGTCGAATTATTCGACGCTAAAAAGTTGGCGCCTTAATAAAAAATTAGGGTTATTTTTTTGGGGAAATTTATTTTTTTGGTTAGCGTCGAAATGTATAATATCGACGCTAAATGATAGAAATTTAGCGTCGACTATTCTTTTTCGACGCTAAATGTCTAACATTTAGCGTCGAAAAAGAATAGTCGACGTTAAATTGCTATCATTTAGCGTCGAAATAATAATCGACGCTAAATGATAAACATCTTGCGTCGACTATTCTTTTTCGACGCTAAAATATTTTACATTGAGCATCCATTATTATGTCGACGCTAAATGTCTATCATTTACCGTCGATAATTATTTTGACGCTAAATACATTTAGCGTCGACTATTCTCTTTCGACGCTAAAATACTACCATTAAAAATAATAATAACAATAATATGGTATTTTAATAATTATGACAATCTTTCAACCATATTTAAATAATAATTCAAAATAAGAACCATACATTATAATAATAAAAATTCTTCATCAATCACATCATACACTAACTTCATTAATCATTGTTATCTTCGGTATTTGAGGATTCGTGACTGGAATCGAAGTCATCTTCAGTGTCAAATTCTTCTTCACTTGCTACTTCCACGCTAACTTCAGAATGAGGAATTATCTCAAAGTCTGTACTATCTCGTGTTAATGTGATATTTCAGGAATGGTGACAGTTGGTCCATAAAATATCTGTTCAGGAACTTCGAAGTTGCCGGAGACTTCTTGTGTTTCATCTGATATGTCAACTCTATCTTTCTCCTGCGTGTCCCAAATGCCCATATGTTGTAACTTTTCTACCACCATCCATCCAGTTCCTAACTTTGGATCAGATATATATATATATATATATATATATATATATATCACTGAACGTACTTGGGTACAAAAAATTTATGGATCATTCTTGTACCAAAAACATTGAACATTAATTAACATTAGATGATTACTAACTTGAATTCTCCTCTTTCTGGCATTTGTGTCAAACCACTTACAATCGAATAGCACAATATGTCGTCTGGGTCGGTATATCAACTCAATGACCGATTGTAACACTCCGTAGAAGTCAATAAGATCTGAGCTGTGTTCTCCTTAAACTACAATTCCATAATTCTGAGTCACATTAGTAACATCTAGCTGTTCGGTATGAAATTTAACTCCGTTGACAATGCATCCACTGTATTCATTAGCCTGCTTTTGAGACCCATAAGCCAAAGAAACCAACGAGGATGACGAGTCCAATTGACCATTTTGCATTTGGTTGTTAATCTAATAATGAGAGAAATAGATGTGTTAATATAACAAACTGAAATATTTAATGTTAGGATAAAAATAAATATAAAATGTTAGGCCTTACAGTTGTCTCAAACCATTTAGGAAATTCTTTTTTGTGTGTTTCATCAACGTTATGGTCACCATCACATTGTAGCATTGTTAGATGTTGCCTACAAAAAAATGAGTTAGGTTAATGTATGGCAAAAATACTATGGTTATGCACCAGAAAAACTTACGTTAAATACGATTGCACTTCATCACAATTACTCAATATAAACCAATGCGCACGTTGAACTTCCTGAAGGGTTAGTAATTTGACACTTACTGCTCCAAATGGTCTGCAATTTTGACGGAACACTGTGATATCTTACGAATTACTTGCATCTCCATCATAGTTTCATGGCCGACGATTAAAATGAGTTTCAATATTCTGCATGTACATCGAACAAAATGTTATTCTTCACTTATTACAACAGCTTCAGCTATTGACCCTTCAGGGCGCGCCTTGTTTCATCATATTGTTTGTAATCTCCCAAAGCCCTGCGGATATGACAACAAGTTTGCATTAAAACTAAATTCAATGCATAATAAAAATTAAGAATGTAATATTTAAAATTGTATATATATAGTACCTCTCAATGGGATACATCCATCTGTAATGGACAAGACCTCATTTTCTAGCTTCAGCCGGTAAATGCACGGCCAGATGTACCATCACATAAAAAAAACGGGTGGCAAAATTCACTCTAGCTTGCATAGGATTATCACGATTCCTCGCTCAAGTTCGTCAATAACAGTTGTGGTTAATGTCCTCTGACATAATTGTTTAAAGAAGCCACATAGATCAAGTACGACGTCGCATACATTCGGGGGGAGATAAGGTCGAATGCCAACAGGAAGGAGAATCTCGAGAAGCACATGACAATCGTGACTCTTTAATCCCGTTATTGTATCATCTCTGACCCAACGCCCAATATTCGATGCATAATCATTAGGGAATTTAACCATTTTCAGCCAATCACATAATGATTTTCTCTCTGATTGAGTGAGCACATAACTAGCAGGTGGCTTAATAAGACCTCGAGAAGTGACTTGTAAATGCAATTCACTACGAATTCTAAGATCTTGTAGGTCCAATCTAGCATTTATATTTTCTTTTGTCTTACCCGGAATATTGAATAATGTGCCCATTAAACTCTCACAAATGTTTTTTCTATATGCATTACATCCAAATTATGTCGCAAACTCAGAGTCCCCCAATATTCTAACTCAAAGAAAATACTCTTTCCTGTCCAATTCAACTCTTCAGGTAAGCGTTTTCGATTTTTATCTCTATTATTAGGATGTTTACCTGGTGTGCTGTCTCTGAGATGTTGATGTTGGCAAAGTATGTCGAATCCAGACAATGGACTGGGCATACTCTGAGGTTAATATTGACCGTTAAATAATTTACTCCTCCGCCAAGGATGACTCAACTCAAGAAATCTCATGTGCCCTGTGTATCCTATTTATTCGTAATCATTGCGAAGGTGTTTGACCCGCACAAACTGGACATGCCATGTATCCTTAGTGCTCCATCCAGATAATGAACCATAAGCTGGAAAATCATTAATAGTCCATAATAATGTGGCATGCATATGAAAATACTGCTTGGAAGCTGCATCATAGGTATGCACACCACATTCCATAATGTTTGTAACTCATCGATCAATGGTCTCAAGTAAATATTTATATCTTTACCAGAGGAACGTGGACCAAGGATAAACAATGACATAAACATGAACGGATCCTTCATACATTTCCATGGAGGTAAGTTATATGGAATAACAATAACGGGCCACATGCTATAAGAGTTGTACATATTCTCAAATGGGTTAAAACCATCAGAGGCAATACCTAACCTGACATTACGGGGGTCCTCAGCGAAACGGGGGTACATGTCATCAAATTCCTTCCACTCGATTCCATCCGCATGATGTCTAAGTATGCCCTCTGCACCGATCCTCTTTTCATGATGCCACATCATATCAGTCGCTGTGTGTCGTGACATGAACAATCTCTGCAGCCTGGGCGTTAAAGGAAAATATCGCAATATCTTTTGAGGCACTTTCTTCCCCGTACCACGGACTTTGTACCGACTTTCACCACATATCAGACAATATTCCAGTGATTCATACTCTGCACTAAATAATACACAATCATACTTACAAGCATGAATGGATTCATACCCCATTCCCAGATCACGCAATATTTTCTTTGCCTCGTAGTACGACTTAGGCAATTCGGTTCCAACCGGTAACATTTGGCCCAGTAACTTTAATGTGTAATAATTTCACAACGAAATTCAAGATCGACATTCCAGCACCTTCAAATGGAATTTTTTTTTGCCTCATCAAGTAGTTCACTAAATAAATTTTGATCATTTCCACTTAACACTGGCATGTCACCACTGACACTATGACCAAGTTGTGGACCTTGTAAGTCATGCAAAGCATCGGTTATCTCATCGTTTACAGGTTGATTGTAACTACTGATCCCTTCACCGGAATCAATAAACCGTGACCGAGAATGATACTGCTCACCGTGACAAATCCACGTACGGTAAGTTGGTGATATTCATGGCATGTATAAATGATTATGAACTTCATCTAACTGTTTCCTTTTCCTATTCAAACAATTTGCACATGGACACCGAACACGACCTTCTGCATCAATGTATTGCTTTGCGACTTCCATAAACTCATACACTCCATTACGATATTCAACATTCAATCTATCCAGCGAGCTCATCCAATTTCTATCCATTTAAGCGAAATACCTAAATATAATAATATAATTATTAAATATCATATTACGCTCATCAACATTACTAATTCATTAATTATTTTTTGAAACATATACATATATATTTAGTTGATAAAGTAAATAGTTTACAGAAAAATTCTATTTAGTTAATTAATTAACTTAATCTACATATATGAATATAAACCACTAATAAAAAGTATATAATAAACATAATCATAAAAATTGAAAAATAATAAAGAAATATAAAAGAAGACTTACCTTATGGAAAATTGATTACAATTTTATTGAAAATTTATAGGAGAGTTGTGAGGTTGCAGAGGACAGATTCTGAGATTTCAGAGGATGAAAATGAAGAGAATGGGAGAAAAAACAGAGGGGGAGAAGGATTGGTGGCATTATGCATTTTAATCTATATTTAGCGTCGAAACAATAAATTCGACGCTAATTGTCCGATTTTTAGCGTCGACATAAATTTAGACGCTAAAGATTAAATGATTGTCGGTGGAATCTTCATAAACATTTAGCGACGCTACTTAGTCGATGCTAAATGTCTAGTTTTTGGCGTCGACTAATATTTTTGACGCTAAAAGTATAACATTTAGCGCCAAAAATTATTGGAATAGTAAAATAATTTAGCGTCGAATATTTTTCGACGCTATAAGTGTACTTTTAGCGTCGATAACTATTTTCGACGAAAAAAGTTGAATATTTGGCGTCGAAAATTATTTTCGTCGCTAAAAGCTTGATATTTGGCGTCGAATACAAATTACGACGCTAAAAGTGATTTTTAGCATCGAAAATTATTTCGACGCTAAATTGTTGGACGCTAAAAGCCATAATTCTTGTAGTGATGCAAAAACGACTTATTGCATTTAGAGTTTTTGATGAACAACATACTGCATAAAATATTTATAGAATGATTAAAGTAATTTTTGATGAATATGGTTAATTAGGTAAAATTTTAACAATTGATTTTGACAATGTATTTTCAAATACTTCATAAATGAGAGATTTAAAAGAAATATGACAACAAATTTGGGAGGTCGATTTTTCATGTTCGTTGCACATGTCATGTCTTTGATTTATGTGTTCAAGATGGTCTGACTTATTTAGAACATCACATTAATTCTATTAAGATTGCACTTAATTGTATTTGGTCATATTCTAATGTCAAGGGAGAATGAACCAAATTTTGTAAATTAAATGGTGTTAAATCGGTAAAATTTTCACGAAATGTTCCAACTCGTTGGAATTTAACTTATTTTCTTTTAACCAAGTTTTTCAATAACAAAATATATTAAGTACTTTTTTTCCCAACATGTTCAACATATAACACTTTTGCCTAATGAATGAAATATTTGTAAAAAAATTAGAAATTTTAAAAGTTTTTAACAATGTAACAAATATTTTTAGTGGAATTTATTATCTTACTACAAATTTATTTCATGTTGAATGTTTGAATATTGTTGGTACACTATATGAGCACGCTGAAAGTTCAAATGTTAATGATACTATTTTATTTGAAGCTATTAAATATAAAATAGTTAACTTACTTTATCTTATTGCCATAATTTTTAATTATAGATTTAAATTAGGATGTTTGATTAGTGGCTTACAAACTTACTATTAAATTAATTTTTATTCCATCTATTATTTTTCTAATATTAATTCATCATCTATTCTTGAAAATTCATTGACCCGAGCTGATCTGAGATAACAAGAAGATGCCCCCGATGATTTTGAAGACTTATTCGATAATGTATTCGCAAGTGCAAGCGGAACGGAAGTTAAAGGATCAACAACAGACACATATAATGAGGATGAGTAAATAATTATAATGAACATTATTGAGGAACTATCTAAAAAATATAATGGAACTACGTGAGCTTTGATTCCTCTCACCCCAAGAGAATACGTATACAACTTAAGTTTTTAAAAATTTAAGTTCAAGTCCTTTTATTTTATTTTTAATTTAAGATTTTAATTTAATATAATATAAAATCAAATTAATAATTTCAAATTAATAAATTTCAAACCCAATTTTTATTTTATAAAAAAACTTAAAATTTAAAATTTAAATTAATTGAAAAAACCAGAACCGTCCGGTTCGGTCCGATTTTAGTTCTGTTGGTAGAAGAAAATCCCCACCATAGGAAGAAGTCACCCTAGGACGAAAGGAAGAACGAAGAGAAGAAGTATGATGGGCCGAAGAACGATGACGAGCTTGGGGCGATCAGACCAATGGTTAGGACGAAAACCTATGATGCGGTTACTTCCACGATCGCAGCAGTTGGACGGTTTTCCCTCCGTAACCAAGCTGTTGAGACACGCAGCTCAGCGGTTACAGGCACGATCTTGCAACTGCAAGGAGATACTGGAACCGTCTAAAACGGTTGACAAGCTTCACTATAAAAGCCTACCTACACCATGAAAAGAAGCTGGATCAAATGAAGACTCAAATGAGCATATTTTTATTTTTCATTTAGTAGATTGTAATCTTAGGACTGTAACTTGTGTGCTTGCGCCCCTTGGAGGCTTATTCACTCAATCAAACACCCCTTGCTGGGACTTTGTCTCAGGAGGTTTGAACCTTACACGCTCTTCTTTCTTCCGCATAAAAATTGCGCAAACAGTTTTTGGCGACCACAGTGGGAGATTTGGTATAAAGAGTGGAGATGCCTCCGAAAAGAAACGCTCAAACTGGCTCAACTGCGGAGGAAGGAGGACTGGAGCAAGCCAACCAGCCCAACGTTCCAGCCATAGTGGGTCAATTTGAGGGTCTGGCAGACGCTAGTCGGTACGAACCTATGAGAGAGCTAAGCCCTAACGCGGTGCGCGCGTTGTTTGGTGAATTCACACAGGATGTTGTTGAGCAGGTTAGGCTCCAAAATGCACATGTCATAGATAAGTTCGTATCAACTACTAATTTGCATTATGAAAACATGGCTAAACATTTAAGCTCATTAAATGAATTAATGGCCAAATGTGTAAACGGCGGGACGGTGCTGCCACGGGCTACGCCTCCCTCTGCGGCAAGCGGTCAGAAGCTTGTCCTAGTAATGTTCCTGCTCAGGGAACCGACATCCCTACGGTTCATAGGGGAGGAACAAGCCCTGGAGGGAATGGCCCACAATTGGGGCCAAATATTCACCAAGGGCCAAATATGGCACAACATGAAGTGGTGATACCTCAGGGTGTCTAGGCTTGTCAAGGACAGAATCATGATTATGTCCTACTTTTGAGAGGGCCGCAACCGCCGCCCATAGCTGTGCCATTTAATGGCAACGATATGCTAATGGAACATATGGCTAAAATCCTTCAAAACCAATTCGGTCTAGGCATACGGCCAATTCGGCCAAGGTATCGGAAGCCGTATCCTGATTGGGTCAATGTGGCTTATCCCTGGCCTAAAAACTACAAGATACCATATTTTTCCCTCTTCACGGGGTCTGGGGATGTTTCTACCATAGAACACATATGACGATTTACCCTTCAGTGTAGGGAAGTCAATGATTTCCACAGACTAAGGTTATTTCACGGCTCATTATCAGGAGTAGCTTTCTTTTGGTATGTTAGTCTACCGGCCAATTCGGTGGAAAGTTGGCAGCAAATGGAGCAATTGTTCCATGCACAATTTTACAAGGCCGAATCTGAAGTGGCTTTAGTCGATTTGGCAAACTTAAGGCAATTGCCCGGAGAGTGGGCTGAAACATTTTTACAAAGGTTTAAGATAGCCCGATGCCGATGTTACGTGTCTTTGCCCGAAAAGGAATTCGTGAGAATCGCTCAAGGATGCCTGAATCTCGATCTAAAAAAGAAGTTTCAGGATCGTGAGTTTTGGGACCTTCCCCAGCTCACCACCAGCGTGGTGCGCTATGAGCGATTATTACGAGAAGAGGAGCAAATGAAAAATTCGAGCAAAGGAACATATTATAGAAATATCGACTATGAAATGGGCGAAGTAGACACCGAGTCGGCCGATTTATGTTTGGCCGAACTAGTTAAAGGGAAGCCTTACGTTTTCAAAACGTGGGCGGAACCCCAAGCCAGTGAAAAGAATGATAAAAAGGGCAGGAACTTCTCCTTCGACATTACTAAAGTTGATGTTATATTTGACCAGTTATACAAGGACAAGCAAATTAGCTTGAGCGACCGACACACGTTGCCAACAGCCGAGCAAATAGGTAGTAAGAAATATTGTAAATGGCACAATGCATGGTCTCATACAACTAACAATTGCCTTGTTTTCCATAATGTCTTGCAGGATGCCATAGAGTCTGGGCGAATTACATTCGAGAAGAAGATGGCTGTAGACAGCAACCCTTTCCCAAAATCGGTGGAGTTGAATATGATCAATTCGGAACTTGCTAAAATGAACTTGCTGAAAGATAAATTGGTGCTAGACGAAGGACAACACCGCCGCCGCCCAAGCGCTCTGGAAAGGATCAAAGCACCTACAAAAAAAAAAGACGAGAATAATATTTTTGCTCGGTGCAAGAATAGCATGGAGTGGATGAAAGAGTTGGAGGATACTTGCGAAAGGCCTGCGAGGAGAGAATCGTCATGGCAGCCACGAACCTTCGCTCCGAGGTTCTATGGAAAAAACTCGAACTTCATCCAAAACGTGAGGAAATTTAGGCCGAAGATTCATCGGCCCAATGTTTAGCATTCATACAAAAAGCCACACCCGGGACAATGGGCAGACATGAATTATCTCATTGTGGACGAAATGACAAGGATGCAGTTGAGGAGGCACCAAAGAAACTATGGCCGCCTGATGCACCGACAAGGTGAAGCAAAGGCCACCATAGGCCGTAGTCCTTGCATCACACAGGAAAAGCTGAAGTAAATAAAAAAGAGAGTAACAACAAAGAAGGAATTGAGGCGAATTGTGGTGAACGCACCAAATTCGACAGATGGAAGCAGGATGAAACAGATGATGAGGAGCCGCCTATCATCATTCAGTTCGGTAGCATGCCGCCAGTTGTGGCTAATCATTACCTGTTGCCTAGAAAATTCGAAGGGAATAACAGCGGGGAAGCTGGAACAAGTGAAGACATCTACCAGGGCGATGAAACCGAATTCACAGCACTCTCGATAACAGATAAAGAGGCATCAGATGAGGAGATGACCGATGTAGAAGAAGAAATAGACATCAAGACCGAATCAAGGAGAAGAGGAATTTCACAGAATCGACTTCTCAGGGAATTATATGAAGCCGACAATCCTGCAGTCGGGACACTGGGAGAGGACTTAAGATGATACCCGTTCCTTGTTCTGTATGGGACACCTAAGATAAAGAAGGCCATCACTAGAGCCGAAAAACAAGGAATGACTGTTAATCATATCTCTCAGGATGCGCCGGCCACGTTGCCACTTTCTGGATAGGGTATAAAGGAAGAATCGCCTCAAGTTAACAACGAGGCCGATCAGGCAATGGAAATAGAGCTATCAGGAAAAGTGGTTTTCCCGAAGCCACCAATACACATGACGAAGCATCTGCGGCCGCTGTATGTGAAAGCAAAGGCCAATGGGATACCCGTCACCAAAGTGCTAATATAATGGGGCGGCCATTAATGCAATACCAGTTAGGATGCTAGGGCGTTTGGCCAAATCTGAAGAAGATCTCATCCCCACAGAAGTGGTGCTTACTAGTTTTAATGGAGGGGCGACGACGGCAAGAGGTATTATCCATTAGACCTATAAGTGGGAGGTACTACGAAGACGGAAATATTTTTTGTCATAGATGGGCCGACCACATATAATATGCTCATGGGACGAGACTGGATACACAGCAGCCGATGCATCCCTTCATCCCTCTATCAGTGCCTAGTTTTTTGAACCAAAGGGACGAGGTAGAAATAGTGCACGCCGACAACAAGCCTTTCGCTGCAGAGACAAATTCGGCCGAATACTTCATGTACGAAGGGAACTATGGGCTGACCAAAGTTTTGAATGAAGGAGAAAGTCCGACCATTGTGGCTTAGAATGACGAGCCGTACCCCGCAAGGTTGCTAGATGATTTGTTCACACAAACGAGACCAACCACAGTGGTCCTTGGAGAACCAACACACAGCGGTTCGAATGGAGTACGGCCAGAATAAGGAGCAAGCCGCCTTTACGGCCTCCAAGGCCAGTTTATTGGCCTATGTAATGGAACGAAGAAATGAGGATGAATCACAGGCCGTTATTTCGGCCTTAAGAGGCAAATTGCTGGCACACCAGATGAGGACAAAATAAATTAACTATATGGAATAGACTGCTTGATGGAAGGAGAAGAGTCAATAGACGAGGAGTACGCTCTGAATGAATGGACGACGCAAAACAAACATCTCAAGAGGGCAAGATGCTTTGGACGAGGTAAACCTGGGGAACGAGCACGATAGGCACATAACTTACTCAGCAAAGAATTGGGGGGCCAGGTACGCGAAAAGTTGGTTTGTTTGTTGCGAAATATAAAGATTGTTTTGCATGGGATTACAATGAGATGTCTGGCTTAGATAGAACGTTGGTAGAGCATAGGCTACCGATTATGCCAAGCCATAGGCCTCATAGGCAGCTCCCCCGGAGGTTTGCTCATAATGTCATGCCTAATATTAAGAAAGAGGTTGAACGACTGTTGGAGGCAAAATTCATTAGGACGACCAGATATGTGGAATGGTTGTCAAATATCGTCCCAGTTAGAAAAAAGAATGGAAAGATAAGGATCTGTATAGACTTCAGGAACTTGAACCTAGCAATGCCAAAGGACCAATACCCAATGTCGACAGTCGATTCCCTAGTGGATTCCACGACGGGGTATCAAGTGTACTCATTTATGGATGGGTATGCGGGCTATAATCAGATTTACATCACCGAGGATGATGTACATAAAACAACCTTCAGAAATCCAGGCTCTTTAGGATGTTATGAGTGGGTAGTAATGCCATTCGGCCTGAAAAACGCTGGTGCCACATATCAGCGGGCCACGAATTTGATCTTTCATGACATGATCGGTGAATTTGTAGAAGTATATGTGGACGATATAGTGGCTAAATCCGTGACTACGGATGAGCATTTTGGCCATTTAACATCGGCCTTTGAGCTAATGAGAAAGTTCAAACTAAAGCTGAACCCTGCCAAGTATGCTTTTGGGGTGTGCGCAGGCAATTTCCTAGGGTTTCTAGTACACCACCGGGGAATCGAGATAGACGCTAACAAATCTCGAGCGATCACTGAAGCTACGCCACCCCGAAATAAAAAAGAGTTGCAGATGTTTTTAGGGCAAATTAACTTCTTAAGGCGATTTATTTCCAATTATGCAGGGAAGCCAAAAGTATTCTCCTCCTTACTGAAGTTAAAAGGCAATGACGAATTTGTCTGGACCGAGGAGCATCAACAAGTATTTGACAGTCTGAAGAAGTACTTGTCACAACCGCCGGTGATGGTACCTCCAGTGCCAGGAAAGCCAATAAAGCTGTACATAGCGGCTGAGGAACAGTCCATAGCTGGGATGATCGCGCAAGATGACGACACGAACGTTGAGAGAGCTATTTACTACATCAACAGACAATTGCTGAATTATGAATGTAATTATTCTCCCATGGAGAAATTATGTTTGGCTTTGTACTTCACATGTACTAAATTATGAGCCTACCTTAGGCCGAATATAGTGTATTTAATTACAAGAATTAATATAATAAAGTATATGTTTTCTCGTCCTATCTTACATCAAAGAGTCATTTCTGGTCACTATCACTTTCAGAATTCGACATACGGCATGAACCCCAGAAAGCCGTCAAAAATCAGGCTTTGGCCGATTTTTTGGCCGATCATCCATGTTTGAGCACAACCAGGGAAAGGGAAATGGATCTGGACGAATGCAGTCTAAAACCGTGGATGATGTATTTCGACGGATCCAGTGCAATGAAAAGAGCTGGAATAGAGATAGTCTTGGTCAGCCCATTAGGAGAATCTTCCGATTCTTGTCAAGATAAACAGGTACTACACTAATAATCAGGCCGAATACGAAGCCTTGATACTTGGGTTAGAAAAGTTCATCGACATGGGAGTAGCCCATGTCTCCATCAAAGGAGATTTGCAGCTGGTAATCCAACAAGTAATGGGTATTTTTAAATGCCAGAGCCCATCAGTCATGGCATTATTGGACGTGGCCAAAGAGTTGGTAGAACGATTTGATCATGCTGAATTGTACTATATTCCAAGGGCGAAGAACGAATTGGCCAATAGTTTAGCCCAAGCAGCCTCCGGGTACAAACAGACAAACGTAGGTGGGGTGTACAGGAAGAAAAGGTTGATCCAGCCCTCATGAGACGAGCTAAAGATACGAACGTCATGGTCATCAAAGCCGAAACGAAGGACGATTGTTGAAACGAGATCAAGACATTCCTAAAGCGACCCGAAGTAAGTCAGGATCGAAGGCTAAAACTTACAGCATTGAACTACATAGTGTCAGGAGACGTGCTCTATAAGAAACGACGGGATGGGTTGTTGTTAAAGTGCGTAGGGCCATCCAAATCCAAAACCATCATGGCCGAAGTACATGAAGGCATTTGTGGGGCACACCAAGCCGGGGTAAAGATGAGATGGTTGATTATACGAAGCGGCTATTACTGGCCGAAGATGGGAGAGTCGTGTATCTCATATGCCAAAGGATGCATTGCTTGTCAGAAGCACGGGCCTATTCAGAGGGCTCCAGCAACTAAGAGATGATCCAATCATTAAACCGTGGCCATTTATGGGATGTGCAATAGACTTGATAGGGAAGATTTACCCTTCATCAGACAATCTGACGATATCAAAAATAGAGAACCCATATTTCTGGAAGACTTATCCGAGTCTACAATAGGCTCTGTAAGCTAGCACAAAACTGCAATCTCAACAGAACACAAACTCTAGGGCCATTCCAGAATGAACTCTTCAAACAAAGAAATCACAACTGATCTCTTATCTGAATAAGTCATTCAAAAAACGCCACTTTGCATTCTTAGTTAAAATGTACAGTTTCATACTAACATTAACCAATATATCTCTAATTGTTCATTTAGTGTGACTAGAGATAAGTTTTCTCAGAATCTACAATAGATTGCTGAGTATAACTTTTCTCACTGTCATACTGTAAAGGTCAAACCTTTAACAAGCTCACACTGCTTTTGCTGCGCAAACAATTAGCACATATCATGAACTAATTCATAATGAAAGCTTAATCAAGTTCAAAACTTAATCGTAGTAAGCTATGGACAATCTTAGATCTATGGTTCAATGGTGAATTTCCAGAATCGATATCAAATATCGCTTCCATTATAAGTTATATGATAATTTTCTTCAATAAGAAAACAACAGAACCATTAAGTATCAAATACTCGTAAATGATTCTGATATCCTATTAGACTTATATAGAAGATGTATAAGGGTTGTGTTTCATCTTATTAATTACGTAGTTCCATTTATAATTTATCATTCTCACATTTGACTTCAATAAGTCAAGTCTTTTCTACAATAGTTAACATCAATGTTACACACCAAGTAATAAAACAATTTTATTACTTAGGATCGTAGGAAAGATATCCTATTAAATAGAATACAATATTCTATTAAACTGAATAAACGATAAATTTTTACTTATACCTCCAAGGTGTAAGTAATTTCCATTATATAACTATTATATAAAAGAAATATTCAAATCTTAAACTTTTCAAGATTCGGATTTTCTACCCATACATATCATATATGTAACTGTAGAAATTAATGAAACATAAATCAAAGAGATGAACTAGTGATACTGGAGCATATCCCCAAGAGTATTGAAACTAATTCGGTAACATTCAATATCAAACGAATCAAATCATATAAGATTCGACTGCTCCAACTACTCAATTCCATCAAGATGGAATCGTGGAAGAATAATATTGAATATGAATCATATTCACTGAATAACCTTAGAACTAATTGCTTAAAATTCAAATATTTGATCGTATCAAAGATCTTTGAACAGTTCAAAGACATGTAATGAATTTTAAGGATCAAGTTTTCAAATACTTCAGACTGAATATATTTGAACAAGTCAAAAATGTTCAATCTACGTTTCATCAGAACAGATTGAAAGTTCTTGATACTTTCAAGACTTTCAATATGTGTTCCTTCAGAAACACGTAACTAAGTTATGACAATTCATCAACTAAGTTACGAAATAAAGAAAACTACCTTAAGCAATTATTATTATTAAACTACATACATCCAATGTATCAGTTAAATAAATTTGGTGGTCCAATGACAATCATTGGTTAACAAGATCTTAATCACTTTCCTAAATACAATATTCATTAAATGGATAAGGATGTGTGGTGTGATCTCGTATCAAACCATCTTTTACCATACGGAATAAGCATATAATGCTCAAGTGATTAAACTCATAAAGCACCGTTCTAAATTATTTATTTTTACCGAATAATTTTTCTTAATGTTTATCTTTACGTCAATGACACTACTAGTTATATTTAAAATATATAACAATTGTTTATTAAGAACAAGTAACTATCCAATAGTCGCAAGTTCCGATATCAAATATCAAAACAATCGTTAACTAATATTTTTAAAAAACTAGACGGGAGATCTGGTATCCAATACCTATAGTTGTAGTATTTGTGAAAATCGATATTTTTATACATAAATATACACATCTCCTTTCTTTAGCTTTGCTATTTGCATTCAACTATTCACAACAATTGCAAATAATTGATTAGCAAATCGTGTCGGACACATTGCCTCTAAAGGTAATTAAAGCTAAGAAACGTCATTACTAGATAAACAAATACCTAATGGGGCTTTCTTAATGCCAGTCAAGAATCTTGAGACATGAACTAATTCAAGTCAATTCTTACTGCATAAGAAACTATTATCTCTAAAGTATTATATCCAAAAGGGATATCTATCTAGATTATCTATCATGACTTAGAAACTAAGTCATTAACCACCATCTTATTTTTGAAGAAAAACGGAACAATAGTTCCCGATGGTTTAGACCAATCTAATAATATCCTAGTCTAGTAGTATCTAGAATCTATTCTAGAATAACTGCAACTAAGAGTCAAGTCAGATAACATATCAAAATATGTGTGCAGTGAATTAAAAGTTTAATTCTATCTAATATAGATTAAGGAAAACAATCAAGCGGCTATTTCCATAATAATACACACTGCCTAAGTTAAGGAATTTTAAACTTAGCAGTGTCTCCCATTATTTTACGTAATACCGTAATCCCCGACAGAAAAATGAGAATTCAATAATTAAATCGAATTCCATAATGGGAAGAGGGCCCTATGAATATATTTCGACTCACAGCAGAGGCACGGTCTCGCCTACGTATATTCACAGGTAGACAACTCATTGTTAATCACTCACTAGTGACTCCAAGGTTCTGGTCATGGTCGTTTCTCGTTGTCGCTGCTAAGGCAGGCCCACAATGAGACGTACCAAGGTTAAACTCATCAATGATAAACTCAAGTTACTTGCGTAACCCTGACAGCTAGGGCACGTTCAGGATTCCGCTTTTGCTTGAATTTATCTAGTATCTAATATACATCCGGCATAAATAAATCTCTATCGTCTACACCCTCATAGCAGAGGCACGGTCTCGGATGTAGTCACGGAAAAATTTTTATAAACCGTATTGACAAGACGGACCAAGAAACAAGTATTCCAAATACTAGTTACTTTAAAAACCTTATTAAGCGGGGATATTCCATTAAGTGTCATACACCCTAAATCTAATCAAATTAGATTATAACAAGCATGTACAAAGTCAAGAAAACATGATTAAACTTTGAATAAAACAAGCTAATCATTTTATGGAGGCCTAGAATCAGACTCGCTCTGATACCATTTTGAAGGGGTTTTAAGGGGGAATATCGGTAACGCAGCGGAAACGGTGGAAAATCAAATTTTCCGATTTCAAAAAAAATTTCTCGGATTAATTAAATAAACATATTTATTTAATTATCCAATAATCAAATTATGAAATAAAATTCAATAAATCATATTTAAGTGAATTTACCGAATTACCCTTACACTTGGTATTTTGTCTATTTTAGTCCGAAATTGATCAAATAAATTTTGAATGATTCTAAATCATTTATAAGATGAACTTAGCATGTTCAAAACATCAAAAACACAAAGGCAACAAAAATCCCAAAATGCTACACTTGGCCGAGAGCTTCACTAGGTGGCCAAAGTGTGCATTTTGCACTTCCATGCTTCAAGACACATCCAAATGAAATCCAATCAACATGAAACTTTATATGCATCATATACACATCCTAATACACCATATAAATGAAAAACCCCAAATTTGGAAGTGGTCTTAAACCCTAATTTTTCAATTTCTTCAAATTGTACAAATTAGACCAAATTGGTTAAATCCAATACTTCAATCATGTTTTCTTCCATCCAAATCAAGTCTCACACAATGAAACAACTATAGAACAATTCTAGGTCATTTAAGAGTGGGTCAATAACTCTAGAATGGCAACAAGGTTCTAAAACCTTAAAACAATGCTTATTACTACACTAGTAATAAACTTCCAACATCATACATGCATATCACCTTCATCAAACTTTTATCCATCAAAAGTACAAAGAATAAAGAATAGAAAAACTCAAGAACATCACAAGATGTTTCCCACAACAAGAGGAACAAATTACTCTCTAATGTAAGGTTGGAAATACTTACTAAATTCCAAGCTTTTCCTTGTTTTTATTTTCTTTTCTCTCTACCTTCTTTGCCTTGTTTTAATGGAGTTTTTATAAAGTGAATTGGTTAATGAAACCCTAAAATAAATGAAACAATATATACTTGCCCATAAATCATGCCTTGGCCGAATTTGGCTAAGTAAATACAAGTCAAATATTTTTCATTTCATTTCAATTTCATGTTACCAACTTGTTAAAATATCAAACACTTTAATGATATTTTTAACAAAGTCAACAATGGCAACATGAAAAATATAACCATTATATTTAATTAAGGTCATGGCCGAAAATTTGACAAAAATTAAAGGAAAATGATATTTCAATTTTAAACAATTTAAACAAATATCAAAGAAGTCAAATCCAATTTGACTACCATTTCCTTTACTTTAAACTCAACAATAAACGCTTATAATCATTTCCTAACTTTATCATTTGGTAAGATATTTATATTTTAATTATATTAAACATTTAACAATTAAATAATTAAATAATTAATTAAATACAAATATCTCAATATATGTATTATATTTACTTTAAATATCTCAAATACATATATTAGTGATATATGTCAAATACATTTATTTGACAATTTATTAATTTGTATTAATAATATCATATATTAAATACAAATACATATTAATTAGGAAATGACGGTTCGGCCCGTTCGCATGTATTTTTCGTTTAACGTTTAAACGATTTATAAATAATCACCAATATTCATAAAAGTCGCCCTAGTGCTCTACGAGTATATTTCATTAGTGAGACTCTCTAGATTCAGGTATATCCGTCACAAAATCTAATTTCGTGTCCATAATTTACCCACCCGTAAATTATGACGACCACGGATAAACTAGCTGAATCATACAGGTCGAGGTCATTGCATACGTATAATCCATCTGTCACAGGTATCCAGATAATCCCAGAGATATAGATGTAAACGTCAAATCTCTATAGGTAATATCTCGTCGACGTATCTATTAGCAATCTCTAAATAACAATCGGAACTTACTTCCGAAGTATACCGTGGCCACAGATTTAACAGACTGCTAATTATATATGGACTACCTATGCTCTGTACACAGAACTGACAGATCCTATCTTGACACACACAGGATATCCTGAGGATCGGTCCACACCCAACGAACAGGCGGAGGTCTGATCTTAATAGATCGGTGACGTGACTGCCATCTAAGTGTGGAGGATGTCTCATACATCCACGGTGGTGTCTCAAGTCGAAGGACCACTATGCTACTCAACCCGTGAAGATTCTTATTGATGTTGGTGTTACCATCCATTAAGAATCTTCGGTGAGCCGTTCAGTGTTTATCCACTATAAACACCTACAGGTCTATACGAGTCTCCCTAGACTCATGGTTCATTGGGATAAACCATTGGACCAAGTCTCGATATACGACATGTACTGGTCTCAACGGATTTGACTAACCGACCCATGTTAGCAAATCTTGACCAGGAACTATGTTTGATAATATACATATAGTAGTGACACTTCCCAATGTCAATTACAACTAACTTTGTAACTGTGCACTGCATTATATATTATCGCGCCTTTGTCTAATATATACATATCACTAAACCACATTTAGTTTCAATATAATCGTAATCAGATCGAATACGTATATAAAAATAAGAGGTGCAACCAAAAATAAGTAATATTATGGAATAAGGGGATGTTCGTATTCATGAATCAGACATAAATACGGTCCGGATTGGCGCTCTAAGCACCACCCCAACACGTCTTACACTACATCAATACATCATCTTTGGCCCGAAGACCGCCTGAAATCCCCAGGCAATTCTTTAATGGCTAAGAGCGTCTCCCTCCTCTGGCGCCATTCGTCCCGTATTCCCGCACCCACTGCATCCAAGTCGGCCACGTTTTTCTCAAAGTCAATGCGGGCCAAACCCCCATACTCAGTCATCGATTGTTCCACCTCTTTCACTTGAGCAACGAGGGTCTTCCTTTTAGCCCATTTCTTCATCCGGCTTTCCTCGAGACGGCATTGAATTTCTTTTAACTGTCGCTCCAGGTCCTTGAAGACCGATTCCTCGGTCACCAGCTCTTTTGTGGTATCCCTCATGGCCTGATGTAGCGTCCTAAGAGATTCACAGAGTATTTCCTTTCTCACTACGGAAGAGCGAAGCCCAACCTTCTGGCTATGAACAATACGGTACCGAGAGAGAAGGTTCGATATGCCATCTTGCATCTCCTGGAGGAAAAGTCGATCATCCACATGTATTGGCAATGCAGGGAGGGCCAATAATCGGCTTAATTCGGATGAACACCTGTCCAATTGAAGGACGTTCTCAGGCTGAACAGCTTGGCTAACCTTCAATTCAGCAAAAGAAGCATAATGACCGAGGATCTCCCGAAGCCCCCCAAATCTGTGCTCGTGCTGACTGAAGGCGAGAGTGGCCGAAATATTTGTCCCAAACGATCCAAAAGGCTCTTGACCGATTGCAGCAATGGGTCAGGCACCTACACAGAATTAGCAAAACAAGCACAATACCACGAGTCAAAAGAAGAGGGAAAGGAACTCACCATCCCAGAACCAGAGCTAGAAAGCTAATCCGCCCGTGTCTCAAATGCTCCAGCTGCTGGTTGCACCAGTTCTTGTTCTAAGGACAATGGATGCTGGGGGACAACAGCCGATAGCTGCGCGGTCTGAGGAGAAGCAGGCCGATGGGGAGATACCAATGGCAAAATGGGAGACTCAGCCCGAGAAGGTAGCGGTTGTTCAGAAACTACTGGTGCTTGGACTGATTGAGCAGAAGCCATGGACAGAGCAATTACGACAGCCTGAGACGCAGAGGAGCCTGCTCAGGTTCAAGAAATTCCACTAGAGGTGAGGAAAGCAGAGGAGCTGAAGACAACGGCAGTGCTAAGACCGAAGCCTGAGAAGCAGAAGTGCTGGGGAATACCGCTTCTGACGCTGAATGTTGTGGCGCAATAGTCGGCCGAACATCTGCAAGAGAATCGGAGTTGGATGAATCAGAAATATAAATGATTTCATCTTCTTCGTAAATGCGACGAAGTACGTCGTCTTTATACATAGATCGAGCCTCCTCTAATGACTCTAATTCGGCCAAGCTATAGAGGTCGTCCACATCCCTATAACTCCCTCTCAGTCCTGAGGCAAACATCATGCGGACTAAAGGATAGAGCTGTTTAAGGTAATGCCACAGAACCCCAGTCGGCCAAATAGGCTCTGGCACTTCAGCCTCATCATCCGGATCCTGCACGATTGGTACAGAACCGTCCGAAGAGAAGCGCTCAAATGGAGGTTGATCACCAGGAATTTCCTCAACTCTCGGACGAAAACGGCCAGACTCAGTATATGGCTTCGTACCTTGGGGGTCAGCTCCAATTGCACCTTCCTTTTTCTTGAAATTGCTCCATGACGGGACCTTCGGCCACATCATCCTCATCAGAAGGAAATTGAACAACCGGCATCCCTGCAGGTCCCGCTCCCTCACCTCACCTACAAGAGCTTCGGCCTCCGGGTTCGCGCCGTTTCAGGCACTGCAGAGGGCGGATCAATAATAAGCGCCTGTATCAAAATACACAGTTATGACATCAATATACCTCGAACCTGTGGGGATACGAAAGAAAGCAGGTCTCAAGTTCGTACCTTCGAGCGACCGGCGAGCGGAACGTCAGAATCAGAGCTCCGGTTGTGGGAAGGAATTTTCCTTTTGGCAAGCTTTATTCTCTTGAGCTTAGACGCCTCAGATGCCTTCTTCGACCCCGACGGTCCAAAAGATTTGGGGGACAAAGGAATAGAAGAGATAACTCTTGCAGCAGGTAGAGAGAAAAGTCGTTCGCGGATGGATGGCCAAAAACAATCAAAATAAGGATGAACGGATGTACAATGAGCGAATGGGGCAATGATAAAAGAAGAAATCAAAGACCGTGTTTCCTCCAAATAATCTTCAACTTCATAGACTAAAAAAACCTTAAAGTGGTCTAGCGACGCAGAGTACGAATGAAAGAAGGCAAGGGGCCACCCTTGGACGAGGCCAAATTGATGGGCGACAAGTTGGGCGAATACACCTCCACTCCAGCCTTACCGTTGGCCCCGGTCAAGAGGTCATGAACCAGGTCGCGACTGCATAAAAACTTGCGCCATATGTGAAGACATGTTTCGCCATCTTCCGATAGAGGAAGGTCATGAACGAAAGATAAAATGTCCGATACAGTAAAAGGGAAAAAAGAGGGAACCCGAGAAAGAGTATAAAAATATTCAAAACTAGCACGAGGAGAGAAAGAAGACGGCCCAAGTTGGGCAAAGAGAAGGTCGGCGCAAGAGTAAGAGTGAGTCGAACTAATTGCGCCAAAAATAGAACAGTATGCCCGCAACCAAAGTTGAACGACCCACAAAGGACCAGAAGCAATGGGTGATGACCCCGACCGAATTTGTTTTTGGAGGACGGCCAGCCCCCGATACGTGGCGGCAAGAAGAAAAGAGGCCAGGTCTAAACGATGGCCATGGGCGAGATCGGAAGAAATGGGGAGGTAGCCCGCCACAGGTTTTAGGCTGGGTGCACAAATGATATATTTGCACAGCCAGTAGTGAAGGAAGGTTGTACGCTCTAGCATTGAAACCATACCAGCCGTTTTCAAATATGTGCGAAGAAAAGAGAGTAATACGAAAAGGAGGAAGGGTCCATTGAAGGAGGAGGAAAACGAAAGTTTGTGAAGGCCGAAATGGTCGCTCCAAGCGGGGCCAAACCAGTAAGAGCACCAACATCACGAATGGTGATAGTAAAGGGCCCGACCGGAAAAATGAATACGTTGTACTCAGAAGACCAAAAAGTAAAGAAATGGGAAACAGGCTAGGGTCAAAAGCTGGCAGGGACAAAGAAAGATCAATGAGAGGAAGATGGTGTTTGTCCAAGAAGGCACGGGTATCTGCATGTAATAGCATACGTTGGTGCCAGGCTTCGAATGCTGTATCAGGCTTGGGCCAGGTACGAATGGATTGGACTGAGCAAGAGCGGAAATGTTGAGTGGTTCAAAAAACGGGAGGCTAGAAGAAGTGGGAAATTGCTGAGCCAACGGTGCCTTTGCAATGGCATTATCATCGATGAAGATGGGGCCAAGAGCGCACAGACCGAAATCCTCATTGAGAGTGTGAAGGTCAAAGATGCCCACAGAAGAATCTTCCAACGCCAACTTATAATCAGCAAGAGTTGAGGCGTCGGTTTTGGGAGCAGAAGACGAAGAAGCCATTAATAACAGAGGAACGAAAACACAATAAAAACAAGTTGGCAGAAAAGAGTCGAATGTAAAGTGAGAAACAGAGGGGGATTGAAGCCTTATAAGCAGACAAAGGGTTTAACCTGGGACATGTGTCGCAACAGGAATGCCGAAAAGTGAAAGCGGTGGGAAAACGGAGAAGAAGAATTTTCCCTAGACAGATGTTCAAACATAATTCGCTGCAAAGGTGACATGCGACGGAAGGAAACACGGAAGTGTCGTAAAAAAACGGCTCTTAAATGGGCCTCATGATTAACGTGGGGGAAAGGGCCGCGCATTTATTGCAGATATGATGGGTTAGTGTAAGGACTCTAAAGGGCGGGCTGACATAGTATAGGGCTAAAAGCCTAACCCCAAATTCACTTCACCCAACCTCGCTACTTCGACCTTCAGCAAATCGGTCAAACTTTAAAATCTTATGATCGGTCTCCAAAATCGGCCAAAAACAGGTGTCAACATACACCTTTTGGAGACGTTGCCCAGGCTTTCTCCATTATTAACATAGATAGTGAAGATTAGACTGATATGATAAGACCGTCAGGCCACAGACTTACTTTAGCAGAGGACCAGACTTCGGGCAGGAGCCCCTCCAACCAATAAGAAAGCACGTGAAAAAACCCTTCACGTGACAACAGTACCAAGGTCTCTTCACCACCTATTTAAAAGACCTAAACAAACTCTCCATAGTCAAAAAGAGTCCCAAAAATGAGAAGGAAAAGATCAGAGAAGGCAGAGCATAGTTGTGAAAAGGAGAAGCTCTGCATGAAACGTAGGCCACCATAGGTGGAAGCCTCTCTTTAGTAAGGTGCGAAATGGAATGTAAGAAGAGTCGCTAACGGCCATCCACACAGTGTAAGGTGTGAAATGAAATGTAAGGTTGTGGATGGGCTGCGCCCGTTAGCGACAGAGTACCCGAGGTTCTTTATGTGGAAGGTACTACACCTCCCGAGTTGCGGCTGGGTTGAGCTCATGAACAACAGCTTGCCTGAGCTTCTCTACGCAGAGCATGCTACTTACATGGGACCTCGGACTCTATAGACTGTGGATTGGCCGAATGAAGGGCCGGCCAAAGGCGGAAACGGGTGATCATATAAGTTTTCATCGCTCCAATCTATACGCCTTTTCGTCTTCTCCGACCGAGAATTCGCTCCCTAGATTCTCTAGATTGAGGGATCAACCGAATAGTGGGCCGGTCGAAGGCAGAAATGAATGGTCTTAAGTTTCCCTCGTTTCAATCTATACGCCTTTTTTTCTTCGACCAGAAAACTATCCTACAGGTTCTCTGGACTGAGGGATTGGCCGGGTACCATCCCTCGATTGGAATAGCGATCTTCCCTGAAAAGAAAATTCACCTCGATCTTCACACTCCCAGTTCAATCAAGGTAAATTTGGGGGACAATTGTTGGTAGACAAAAATCCCCACCATAGGACGAAGTCACCCTAGGACGAAAGGAAGAACGAAGAGAAGAAGTACGATGGGCCGAAGAACGATGACGAGCATGGGGCGATCAGACCAACGGTTAGGACGAAAACCTATGATGCGGTTACTTCCACGATCGCAGCATTTGGACGGTTTTCCCTCCATAACCAAGCGGTTGAGACACGCAGCTCAGCGGTTACAGGCACGATCTTGCAACTGCAAGGAGATACTGGAACCGCCTAAAACGATTGACAAGCTTCACTATAAAAGCCTACCTGTAGACAACAGAAACTGGACGACGCATGTTTTTCTAGGCTCGCGGCACTAGTTGGGAGTACGGAGTAGCCACGGGGGACTAAACCGGAGAATAATGGAGTCGCCACCCGGTGTGAACCGGGAAAATAAGATTTAAGGCCGCACTCACCACTCACCCCTCGCAAGGGAAGACCTCAAACCGTTGGGTTCGGAATGGTCCCTTACTTATGCCACTTGTAATGAAAGGATTTATGTAATAATTTAATCATGCTTGAGTAACACTCATTTCCAAGGGTATTATGCTTCTAGATTCACATGCAAAGCGATAAAACTTACAGTTAAATTTCCATATACAAATCATGTCTAAGTTTACATTTAGCATATTTTCACGTTTGTATGCAACCTAATCATATATAATCTATGTCCAAATCCAAGCATGAAAACAATTAACGTTCCAAAGGCATACAACTTCACAAAAGCACAAACAAAGAACATTCTTACAAACATGCATACTAAGAAATGTATTCAAGTGCATAACAGAAATAGATAACTAAAGAATTAATACAAATGCATAAGGTTCGAGGATGTAACTATATGTTAAGATAGACATGTCATAATGTGGTGCAGGAAGACCGGAATCGTTCGCGTTGCGTTCGTAAACGCGTTCGAACGGTGAAGACAGAAGGTTCGCGTTCGCGTTGCGTTCGTAAACGCGTTCGAACGGTGAAGACAGAAGGTTCTCGTTCGTATGGCGTCCGAAAACGCGTTCGAACAGAATGAGACCTGATGCTACAGATGTGTGCGCGTTCGAGTAGCGTTCGTAAACGCGTTCGAATGGTGAAGACAGAAGATTCTCGTTCGTATGGAGTTCGAAAACGCGTTCGAACAGAATGAGACCTGATGCTACAGATGTGTGCGCGTTCGAGTAGCGTTTGATAACGCGTTCGAACGGTAGAGACAGAAGGTTCTCGTTCGTGATGCGTCCGAAAACGCGTTCGAACGGGAACTGGCAGATTACACACATTCATACAGTTTTGGATGCATCATTCAAACAAGATCATCACAACGACATATCTAATCACACGGACCTTTGAATCATGCATAAAGATTAACATACTAAACAATTATATCATGCTCAATCACTACCAACTAGTCAGGCACAAAGCTATAACATGTTAAACATCATAATCATAAGAAAACAAATAACACATTGCTCTAAGTCATACTCAAACACAAGTTTTGATGAAACGAAATACGTATGTCTTTCAAGTGGTACGTGGCATTGTATCCCGAGTACAAACCGCATGACCGTCCATTCGGATTCGGCTACGGAATTTATGTCCGAGTTTCCATCCGATATACCACAAGAAATAACACGTATTCCGTCCATCCGGAATCACATCACGTAATTAACATGCTAAACTAATCCATACATACTTAAATATCATGCTTTCTAAATTATCAATTCATGCGAAGAGGATAAGTATCATATGCCCTCAGGTCTAACCTTTTTGCGTCGTCTTTTGGAAGCACGTTCCACGGCCGTCGGAAGGGTTGATGTTCCGCAACTTTTATGGTTCGCCGGTTCCCCTTTTTTTTTTGGTTATCCTGCTGATTTGCCCACTGTTTTCCCTCTGCTTTGCTGTTATGTTGCTGCTGTCTCTTTTGGCTTAAGAGTAGAGGACTTTGTGTACTTTTCAAGTGCTAAGTGTTGCTGCCTATGTGCTCCCTATCTCCTAGATATCTCTTCTTTTGTGCTATATAGATGCTAGCCCCTTTTGGTTGGTTTTAGGCTTCTTTTATAGGCAAATGTGGAGAGTCTTTGGTGGCTCACCACATGCTTGAATTAAGGAGATTCCTCTTAGTGGAGAATTTGGTGGAGAGTGTTTAATGGGAAGTGAGTTGGCTTGTGCTTGCTTTGTCATTTTTGGGTGGCCTTGGGCGTGAATGGCTTGCAAAGAGTGATAGGTGTGAATGTGGCTTAGGTGGATTTTGTTGCTTTGTACTTGTTTTGTCATTCAAGTGGGGGGGTTGGTATGATATGATGAGTTTCATTGTTTGTTTGCAATGAGTGAGGGAGATAATGGAGGATGGCATGGGTGTGTAAGGAAGAAAGCTAGTGGAGTGTGGGGTATTGTGATTAATTGTGTGTATTTGGTTAATTTAGAGAGGTGATGGGCGTGGGATGTGGTATTTGGGCATGGATTTGGTTCTTTTTTGGTGGACTTATGGGTTTTGGGCTTAGTGTATGGTTTGGTAGGTGGATTCTTGGGCCGAGCGTAAGCATAGATCCAACGAGCAAATCGAAGCTAGATAACCAAGTTAAATCCGACAATAATTCCGATTTCCAACTTTACCCTTCCAACGTCCGTTTCCCGCGACTTCCACGACATGAAAAGGTAGTGCCTCCTTACGAGGCTCATCATTGGGCATGATATGCAAAAATGCAGTGTCTACAGTCGCCCCCACTTTGATGGGACTTGTGTAGTGTGTGACAATGACAATCCTATCAAAGTTACGTGCAATGCATTTTTACTTACCTGGCTCGCCAGCTGCCACCTGACTTGTCTGCTGCTTCGAACTGAATTGATATGATGGCGAGGTGCCTCGACCTCTGGGCTTTGTTCCCGAACCACCGAATGTGAACTGTGATGATGATGCAGTGGGCCCTCGACCCTGGGACGCATCCCGGAACTGCAACAGACAACGGGGGCACCTCGACCCTGGGCACCTCGACCCAACACCGCTGACAATAGGGACCTCGCCCTCGAATGATGATGTAGTGGGCACCTCGAACCTGGGCACCTCGACCCGGAACTACAACCGACAACGGGGGCACCTCGACCCTGGGCACCTCGACCCAATACCGCTGACAATAGGGACCTCGCCCTCGAACTGATGATGTAGTGGGCACCTCGACCCGGAACTACAACTGACAACAGGGGCACCTCGACCCTGGGCACCTCGACCCAACACCACGCTGACAATAGGACCCCTCGCCCTCGAACTGATGATGTAGTGGGCACCTCGACCCTGGGTACCTCGACCCGGAACTACAACCGACAACGGGGGCACCTCGACCCTGGGCACCTCGACCCAACACCGCTGACAATAGGGACCTCGCCCTCGAACTGATGATGTAGTGGTCACCTCGACCCTGGGTACCTCGACCCGGAACTACAACCGACAACGGGGGCACCTCGACCCTGGGCACCTCGACCCAACACCGCTGGCAATAGGGACCTCGCCCTCGAACTGATGATGTAGTGGGCACCTCGACCCGGAACTACAACCGACAACGGGGGCACCTCGACCCTGGGCACCTCGACCCAACACCGCTGACAATAGGGACCTCGCCTCGCCTCGAACTGATGATGATATGGGTTTACAACCCTGTGACGCATCCCAGAAATGTTGATAAAATATGGGCCTCAACCCTGATGGATACTGATATGGCCTCGCCCCCTAGACTGATACTGATGTGGGCCTCACCCCCAGACTGAAACTGATGTGGGCCTCGCCCCAAACTGATATGGATATGGGCCTCGCCCCCAGACTGAACTGATGTGGGCCTCGCCCCAACTGATACTGACATGGGCCTCGCCCCAAACTGATACTGATATGGGCCTCGCCCCAAACTGATACTGATGTGGGCCTCGCCCAGATGCTGATACTGATATGGGCCTCGCCCCCCAAAACTGATGCTGATGTGGGCCCCGGCTTTGGGACTGAAACTGATGTGGGCCTCGCCCCCGAACTGATACTAATATGGGCCTCGCTCCCACACTAATACTGATATGGAGCCTCGCTCCCAAGCTGATATGGGCCTCGCCCCCAAGCTGATGATGATGTGGAGCCTCGCTCCCAAGCTGATATGGGCCTCGCCCCTGAGCTGATAAAGATGTGGAGCCTCGCTCCCAAACTGATATGGGCCTCGCCCCTAAAGTGCCATACTCGGCAAAGACTGATTATGACGTGGGCCTCAACCCGCAGAGTGTCATACCCGGCAGAACTGATACTAAACTGATGTGGGCCTCGCCCCCAGAATGCCATACCCAGCAGAACTGATACTGAACTGATGTGATGTGGCCTCGCCCTAGAATGCCATACCTGGCGAAACTGATAGTGATGTGGGCCTCAACCCACAGAGTGCCGTACCCGGCAAAGACTGATACTGATAATGATGCGGGCCTCAACCCGCAGAGTGCCGTACCCGGCAAAAATTGATAATGATGCAAATGATTTATTTCGACATACTATATTGCTCTCCTCGAGACAATCTTAATAGCTAAACATATTTTCATCCTCAACGAATGCTTCGTGTCGAAACCAGAGAACCTTCAAAGTACTTTGATACACTCAACTCCGATCGTCTGAATAGGTGATCTGAACTAGACTCCTAGTGTGTGTGTGCTAAGGCTCTTTCGCAGCTTGTTCCTTAAGTGGGCCAACTCGATGATTTCGTTTCAGAGAATCGAACCAGTGGGTCTAACCAACCTGGATGTCTTAATCACATTCTATGATTACTTCAGCATACTCAACATGATATGGTTTTCATCTTTTTTCTTTTGTCTCTTTCTTTTTTTTTTCTCTTTTTTTTTTTCTTTTTTTTCTTTTCTTTTCTTTTCTTTTTCTGACACACCTACCCTTTAAGTTAGCATTTCTCCTCATGGTGGTCCTAATACTCGCCCATGGGTAGCTTCACGCTTATCGGTTATAAGTGGTCTATTTTTTCTTCTTTTCTTTTTTATTATATTTCAGAGACTTTTTTCTTTATTTCCAACCATATCATATATCATAGCATCGGTAAACAAGTGTGGACACCCAGGCAAACGGTCATTCACTAATACATTATCTCTTCAACTAGTCACCTCGATAACTATTCAGGCTTCTACTGCTAGGATCCCGTAGTCAAGTGCTCGTGAGTCTAACTAAGATCAATCTATTCAGGATACCAGAAGAGAGCGTGTCTCGCACTTATCGTTTCTAGGGTTTCCCCCTACAGCATTCAATGTCAATCACCGGACATATGTCTAATTATCAAAGACTTCTCTCACTCATTTTTTTTTTCTTTTTTTTCTTTCTTTGTTTTTTTTTTTTTTTTTTTCTTTTTTTTTTCTTTTTTTTTTCTTTTTTTTTTCATTTTTTTTTTTTTTTTTCATTTTCTTTTTTTTTTTCATTTTTTTTCATTTTTTTTTCACTCTCTTTTTTTTTCACATTTGTCATTTTCTTTTTTTTTTTTTTTTTTTCTTTTTTTTTTTTTTTTTTTTCAACAATCAAAATAAAATACAAACTTTCAAATAGGCCTTGGAATACTTGGTCAGCATGGCACATCACTGATTCAGATCAATGTCCAATTTGCGCTTCTTGCCACGATCACTATCAGTCCAGTCCAATTTGGAGATGATAGGGTCAAGCTTCGGCTCAAAAGTCAGGATCTGGTCAATCAACTCTTCGGCATTTGTTGCCGTTAGGAAAATGTCTTCCACAGATTTGGTGACAAATTCATGTCTCTTGGCTTCCGCAAGAAACACGAACAGGAATCGAAGAAATGCTCAATATTAAGCAACCCGATGGGTTTCCGGTGAACATTTAGGTGTGCCCATGACGCCACTGTAAATATTTCTTCGAATGTGCCAAGTCCACCTGGTAATGCAATGAATGCTCTGCAGTATTAATCATTTCATGGAGTCGTTCAGACATACCTGATACAATGCGCTCGTCTCCATTTGTTGGCCCGATTAACTGTTCATCTGCCAAAGGTCTCGGGATGATTCCCAAAACATCACCACCACCATCTTGAACGGCTTTTGAAACAGCTCCCATCATTCCCAGATTGCCACCGCCATATACCAAGTGCATGTTTTTCGCAGCCATGACTCGCCCCAATTCCTTAGCAGCTTCCAAGAATTTAGGTATGTTACCGGGGTTAGATCCACAGAAGACACAAATTTTCTTGAATCGTTGATGTGAGGTTGCTTCCATTTTTTCTTTTTTACTTTGGATATATGTCTGATCGTGTTGAGGAGAGCAATGCCGAGCTGAATTTATAGGACCTGCAAAAAAGGTGAACATTAATTGCAATAACGATGGTTAGCTAAACCACAAAAAGAGTCGTCAGAAGTCAACAAGGTTACTGGATTCTGTCTGCGAAAACAACAAGAGAAAATCGTGAGATGTCAAAAAGTTATGGATTCGTTCCACGAAAATAATCAGAAAATAACAAAGGAAATCATGATATGTCAAAAAGTTGTGGATTCTTTCCACAAAAATAACAGAAAATACCAACAGAAGTTCTCAAAAGTCAAAAGTTGTAGATCCCTTCCACCTCAACATGTCATCAACGGTCCAAACAGTTGTAGATTTCAATTCGCCATTCACTTGGTATAAATTCATTAAGGTGCGTCTCAGGAATTCTTTCCTTACTCTGCCACCACTAATGAATTAGCTCTCATTCTTGTGATTACCAAACACCAATCCCTCTGTCTTAACTTGCTCCGCCTTTGCTTTCACCTACAAAAATAACACAAAATTAGAAATTCTGCAAAACATGCATACACTATAATGAAAACAGGAACCACATCAAAATGAATAAGTTTCCTCCCTTTCAGCGTTAACTTCATCGTCTTCAGCCAGACATGACTGAAATTCTTCTGTCAATGTGGCTTTACCGTCGTCTTTAGTACTTGCCGCCTTTGATATTTGATGCTTCCTTTTTTTTATTTTTTATTTATTATTATTTTTTTTTTAAACCTGCAAATACAAAAACAACATAATAAAGACGTGTGCATATAAGTATGCAAGTGTAGAGATACTCCCTTTTCGTGATGGCTTGACTCCTCATTGTGCTCCTCGGCGCCATATGTCTCTGGTCGCCCTCTGCTGGTTCTCTTTTGTTTGAAATCTGTAAAAACAAAACACAAAACAAGAATGCAAGTTACGTGTATGCATGTATGTATTTTCTATCCCGTTGGGTTAGGTCTTCTGCATGTTCCCTTAGTGACCGCTCAGTTCTTTTTTCCCAGCAAAGTGCAGCTTCAATCTGCTTACGTCGACCAACTCGGTGAACTCCCAAATCTGGTAATCTCACTGCCTTTTTCTCAATCTTCTGTCTTTTTCTGCTTACTCCGCTGATAATTCTTTGTGTTCCAGATACCTCTGAACATCGCGATACCAAGGCTTTCCGTCATCAGCTTCCACATCTGATATCCTTTCTATCTCATACACTGGTTTGCTTGCAGTTGTCAGTATAAGATTTTTCCAACTCGCAGTTAGTGTCACCAATGCATCAGCCATCTGGTTTTCTTCGGCAAGTACTGAAATTTGCGATCAGGGATAGTCTGTGCCAGACTTCTGAGGTAGAACCACCATTCTTCCTTTCACTCTTATTATCCTTGCATCTTCAACTTTTCAAACATCTTTGACAAAGGTTTACTCAAGTTGGAAATTGTCTGTTTCTTACAGGGGCAATCTCTGAGGAAGTATGTTTGATCCTTGAAGGTTCTCTAATGATCCTTTCATTCTTGGCTTCCAATCGATCTAAGCAGGATTCTTCGTTGACTGACTAACTCATACTGTTTGACGGTTCTTTGACAAATCTTCCTTCTTTCCCAACCCAACAGGAGTCTACTATGGCTTCTAAGACAAAGGGTTAACATGATGCATGAATGCATGACATATGATGTATGATGTACATAAATAAATAAACTCATAAAATGATTCACACTAATTGGCCTGTTATCATTTTAAAGTATTCAATCACATCATTGCGCGGTGCAAACTTGTTCCAGTTTGAAAAAGACCTAACAGGTTTACACTTTTGCGATAACACGGCTAAATAACTTCAAATGATGAAAGGCCCAAACACAAATTGGCCAATCGGCATTCAGAAATTTTGACCTAATTGTCAAAAGGACATGAACTTGTCCCGTTTAAACGAAAACGAGTTCATATCTTTTAACAAAGAGTCCAAATAAATCCAAATGACAATAGTCCAAAACACAACATAAACACAGTAGTCATGATTAATTAAAACACAAATCATAAACATTACAAGATATCATTTCGGAGCCAATTCTCTATATCCCCAGTGGAGTCGCCAGACTGTAGACAACAGAAACTGGACGACGCATGATGTTCTAGGCTCGCGGCACTAGTTGGGAGTACGGAGTAGCCACGGGGGACTAAACCGGAGAATAATGGAGTCGCCACCCGGTGTGAACCGGGAAAATAAGATTTAAGGCCGCACTCACCCCTCGCAAGGGAAGACCTCAAACCGTTGGGTTCGGAATGGTCCCTTACTTATGCCACTTGTAATGAAAGGATTATGTAATAATTTAATCATGCTTGAGTAACACTCATTTCCAAGGGTATTATGCTTCTAGATTCACATGCAAAGCGATAAAACTTACAGTTAAATTTCCATATACAAATCCATGTCTAAGTTTACATTTAGCATATTTTCACGTTTGTATGCAACCTAATCATATATAATCTATGTCCAAATCCAAGCATGAAAACAAATTAACGTTCCAAAGGCATACAACTTCACAAAAGCACAAACAAAGAACATTCTTACAAACATGCATACTAAGAAAAGGTATTCAAGTGCATAACAGAAATAGATAACTAAAGAATTAATACAAATGCATAAGGTTCGAGGATGTAACTATATGTTAAGATAGACATGTCATAATGTGGTGCAGGAAGACCGTAATCGTTCGCGTTGCGTTCGTAAACGCGTTCGAACGGTGAAGACAGAAGGTTCGCGTTCGCGTTGCGTTCGTAAACGCGTTCGAACGGTGAAGACAGAAGGTTCTCGTTCGTATGGCGTCCGAAAACGCGTTCGAACAGAATGAGACCTGATGCTACAGATGTGTGCGTGTTCGAGTAGCGTTCGTAAACGCGTTCGAACGGTGAAGACAGAAGATTCTCGTTCGTATGGCGTTCGAAAACGCATTCGAACAGAATAAGACCTGATGCTACAGATGTGTGCGCGTTCGAGTAGCGTTTGATAACGCGTTCGAACGGTAGAGACAGAAGGTTCTCGTTCGTGATGCGTCCGAAAACGCGTTCGAACGGGAACTGGCAGATTACACACATTCATACAGTTTTGGATGCATCATTCAAACAAGATCATCACAACGACATATCTAATCACACGGACCTTTGAATCATGCATAAAGATTAACATACTAAACAATTATATCATGCTCAATCACTACCAACTAGTCAGGCACAAAGCTATAACATGTTAAACATCCTAATCATAAGAAAACAAATAACACATGCTCTAAGTCATACTCAAACACAAGTTTTGATGAAACGAAATACGTATGTCTTTCAAGTGGTACGTGGCATTGTATCCCGAGTACAAACCGCATGACCGTCCATTCGGATTCGGCTACGGAATTTATGTCTGAGTTTCCATCCGATATACCACAAGAAATAACACGTATTCCGTCCATCCGGAATCACATCACGTAATTAACATGCTAAACTAATCCATACATACTTAAATATCATGCTTTCTAAATTATCAATTCATGCGAAGAGGATAAGTATCATATGCCCTCAGGTCTAACCTTTTTGCGTCTTCTTTTTGAAGCACGTTCCACGGCCGTCGGAAGGGTTGATGTTCCGCAACTTTTCTGGTTCGCCGGTTCCCCCTTTTTTTTTGGTTATCCTGCTGATTTGCCCACTGTTTTCCCTCTGCTTTGCTGTTATGTTGCTGCTGTCTCTTTTGGCTTAAGAGTAGAGGACTTTGTGTACTTTTCAAGTGCTAAGTGTTGCTGCCTATGTGCTCCCTATCTCCTAGATATCTCTTCTTTTGTGCTATATAGATGCTAGCCCCTTTTGGTTGGTTTTAGGCTTCTTTTATAGGCAAAGGTGGAGAGTCTTTGGTGGCTCACCACATGCTTGAATTAAGGAGATTCCTCTTAGTGGAGAATTTGGTGGAGAGTGTTTAATGGGAAGTGAGTTGGCTTGTGCTTGCTTTGTCATTTTTGGGTGGCCTTGGGCGTGAATGGCTTGCAAAGAGTGATGGGTGTGAATGTGGCTTAGGTGGATTTTGTTGCTTTGTACTTGTTTTGTCATTCAAGTGGGGGGGGTTGGTATATGATATGAGTTTCATTGTTTGTTTGCAATGAGTGAGGGAGATAATGGAGGATGGCATGGGTGTGTAAGGAAGAAAGCTAGTGGAGTGTGGGGTATTGTGATTAATTGTGTGTATTTGGTTAATTTAGAGAGGTGATGGGCGTGGGATGTGGTATTTGGGCATGGATTTGGTTCTTTTTGGTGGACTTATGGGTTTTGGGCTTAGTGTATGGTTTGGTAGGTGGATTCTTGGGCCGAGCGTAAGCAGAGATCCAACGAGCAAATCGAAGCTAGATAACCAAGTTAAATCCGACAATAATTCCGATTTCCAACTTTACCCTTCCAACGTCCGTTTCCCGCGACTTCCACGACATGAAAAGGTAGTGCCTCCTTACGAGGCTCATCATTGGGCATGATATGCAAAAATGCAGTGTCTACACTACCTACACCAGGAAAAGAAGCCGGATCAAATGAAGACTCAAATGAGCATATTTTTATTTTTCATTTCGTAGATTGTAATCTTAGGACTGTAACTTGTGTGCTTGCGCCCCTTGGAGGCTTATTCACTCAATCAAACACCCATTACTGAGACTTTGTCTCAGGAGGTTTGAACCTTACATGCTCTTCTTTCTTCACGCATAAAAATTGCGCAAACAGGTTCTGTTCCAATTCCCGGTTCCACATTCTGATTCTGTTCCTGTTCATGTGGATCCGGAACCAAATCGGGAACGGAACCGAACTGAACCGGTGAAACAGTTGATTTTGGTTAGATATTGTTTTGGAGTGTTGAATTTTATGTTTTTAACTTTGTTAGATGGTGCCCAGTCGGAGTTGAATTGAATGACATCGTCTGAAATATTCAACGATTCGATTTGGGTATTTGTGGAAGCTTTTAGGGAATGATATAGTAAATGTGGATTTGTTCGAAAATTTTGATTTGTGTATTTTTCAGGGAAAGGTATCTTAAAATTTGTGGGCATAATGTGTTTGTTATAGAGGTTTACACATCTCCATAGAATTTTCAAGGTCGCCCACGAGAAGAAATCTCCTTAGAAAATATTGAATTTTCAAGTGTGCTTACAGAGGTTTACACATCTCCACAGAATTTTCCTTTTAGAACACACTGGTTATGGCCATTCTAAAACTGGCATTGTCAGGAAACAACTTTAGTTCAAGATCTGAATGCCTGTTTTCATCTATATGTATTCCTCAGTAGATATCCAATGGGTTTTTGGCACCATTTGAAGGTTCGAAAACTCAGTATGTGGTGCGAGGCGTTCTCTTGCGTGAGTCGGGGCGGGTAGCCTCAAGGCGGTCAATGAGACAGTCTCAATTTGAACATGCAAAAAAAACTAAAAGTATCAAAATAAAAAATTCATATCAATTAATATATAAAGACATCCATCAAACTAAATGAAATGGAATATAACAAAATAGGTACATGAAATAAAATGATAGCTAATCTCTAAATAGGCTATCATTTGTCTCTAATAGCATGAAATGTGGATCTGAAGTCATTCTCCAACAAGTCACCATCATATATAATTTTTGTCATAAATAAATTTATTAATAACAAATTATAACTAATAAATAAATATAATAATGAATGTTGGTTATTTTTAAAGATAATAATTATTTTGTCATTTTCGACGAAGTATCAGGGTCGAGTTACCCTGTCAATGTTGGTTGAAAACACTGCCGGTTAGGATTTCGAAATTAGACATTTTATTTTCTGTAAGTTCTTAGATCAAATTGGGACTTAATTTTTTATTTTTTTAAAAAAATAATTACCGTAAGACTTTCGGGTCGAGACAACTGCTTCAAACCGCCTCATGCAGTCCTGACTCGAGACGTTATGAGGCAGGCTGCCTCAAGCCTTTGAGACGTACTTGTTAAAAACTCGGCTTGAGGCGACAGCCTCGCCGCCCGCCTCAAATGGATTTTTAAAACTATGCTCCATTTTACTTACTTTTTGTTAGAGAATAAGACATATTACATTGATTTTTTAAAAAATTCCAGCGATACTGGAGTGGAAGTGGGATCAACAAGAACAAAGCAATGGTGGAACATTTGCAGCATCACGGAGTGATTACAATAAAGCGAGTATCTGAAGTAATGAAAACTACTGATGGGTTACAATGGTGATAGGTTACAATGCCACTGTATCAGCACCTCATATGCATGCAATGTGCCTTCAATTATTGGAGGAGAATCTGGAACCTGGCATGCCTGCTTTGGATGTTGGTTCAGGTATTTTTCCTCTGCTATTATTAGGGATGGTAAAACGAATGAACGAACCGAATTTGTATCGAATCCTAAATGAATCGAATCAAAATATGATGGATTCGTATTCGATTCGTTTATTAAACGAATTCTAATGGCATATTCGTATTCGATTCGTTTAATAAACGAGTCGAATACGAATATTCGTTTAATTATGATATTATTCAATAACATAATTTACCATAATTTATTTATATTATTTTTCATAAATATATACATATAAAATATGTAATTAATATATTTACTAAAAATATCTCACCAAATATCGACAATATTATTTTTTCTTAATTGAAAATAACAATAACTAGTAAAAGAAAATAATAAAAACGAATCAATAAGTTTAAATTCGTATTCGATTCGTTTATAAACGAATCGAATCGAATTGACTCATTTATTAAACGAATCCATTTTTTCAAACCCGTATTCGCTTTAAAGCGAATCGAATCGAACGAATAAACGAATCATAACCCAAATTATCACCCCTAAGTATTACTATGTGAATTCACATCCTATCTTTTATAATACTGCAGCCACTTATTGACCAGTTGAAGCCTGGAGGCAGAATGGTGATTCCGGTTGGTAATATATTCCAAGATCTGAGGGTGGTCGACAAGAACCCAGATGGTTCTATTAGTGTTTCGAACAAAACTTTCGCGATGCCCAGTTGCAAGGCAATTGAGGTTGATTAATTTTTCAAAAACGCTACTTTGCGTGATGCATATGTCCGATTTTATTTCCGATTAGGTAAAAATTATACTAGATGTAAAACTTTTACATATTTGGGAATGAAATCGAATGTTTGCATCAAGAAAAGTAACATTACTCTTAGAACGTTGGCAAGCTTCTGGTTATATTACACTGGTCTAGTGTCGTGTGTGTGTGTATATACGTATTTATAAACACGCAGCCTAAGGCGCCATTTATAAATGTAAAGATTGAATTAAATGGCTGGCACGTTTATGCTAAGGATGGCAACAGGCTCGGGCGGTCACCGGACCTGATTTTTAATATTAAAAATTATAAATATAAAAAGTTTATTATATAAATATATATATTTTATAAATATAAATATATAATTATTTATTTTAAACCCGGGCCGGACCCGGTTTTTTTTGATTGAGCCCGACTCGGGGCTGGATCCCTCATTTTGAAGCCCAGCCCGGGATTTTTTCACCCCAGGCCGGACCCGAGCTTTTTTGCCACTCTTAGTTTATGCGCATGTGATTATTAATTGATTGAGCTAAATGTTATACAACGTTTGTACTAAAAATCCCTAAATGATTTTTCATCCCAAATGAAAAATCAGATAAATTCAAAACAATTTTTCGTTCCAAATCATGACTTTTTGCCTTAAAATCAAGATTGGTCTAGGATTTTTCGTCTTGAAATTCGAATTCGAAATGATTTTTCATCATATTGACAAATCCTGAATGCATCTGTACTGGCTGGCAGTAGTAGCCTTGGAACGAGTTGCTTAGCAAAGCTCCACAGTAGAATAGATGCCAGTCAAAAGAAACTCGGATCAAACTTTTTTTTTCCAGGAAACCATAGCAAACAACTATAATGGCCAGGCCAGTGTGGCACAATACCATTGATAATAAAACCTCTGTATGAAATTGCAGCAGTTGAGTTGACCATATGATTTACAAAATTTTTCCCACATTGTGCAATAAATTTTGGAAAATCAAAAGTGGCGTGATTTCTGCATTGAACTCCATAAGAAAAATTTCCATAAAACAAGCTGGCTGAACCTCAACACCATTGATCTAATCCAAAAAAATAAATAGAAGAATAAAAAGTGAAGGACAGAGAAAGTGAGAAAATAAACAGAAACCACCACTGGCAGACCTTGCATCTATGTCATGTAGTGTTCGGTCAAAATGAACTGCGCCTTTGTCTATCCTCTGCAACATTTACTCTGATTGGCCTCCCATCCAGATTCTGCATAAACGTGATATGGTTACCTAAGTGATACAGTTATGTGCACTTTCTTCATAGGTCTGTGAAAATAAACTGCTAAGAATATGAACTATGGATTTTAATTGTTCAAACAGAGGAATACCTGTCCATCAAGAGCAGCAATAGCATCATTCAATTCAGTCTCACTAGACATGGTAACAAAGCCAAAACCTCGTGAACGTCCAGTCTCCCTGTCATAAACTACCCTAGCATTCACCACCTTACCATGTTCACTAAAAACTTGCTCTAAACGAGGATTATCCACTTCCCATGGCAGGTTGCCCACATAGATTCTAAAACCAGGCTCAAATGCACGAGGGGGGCGTTCAGGCTGTGTCCCTCTTGGAGCAGCCTTGTTTACTGTCAAAAGCCTTCCATCTATGTCCTGTTCAAAATAGAGAACTTACAAGCAACTTAGAAAGAACAATAACTTGCTTCGAGGGTGTGCACATGCAGGCACAAATAGACCTTATCAAGTCACGTGGGCAAGCTTACCTTGCACAAAATGTCATTGCTATCTTGATATAAGAATTTGTGTCCACTTTCATGTGCCAAACTAACATGACGCAAGTTTGAAAATGGTTTTAGCATTGCAATCTAGAGGACAATTGTTGGATATTTTACCTTGCCACATGCATATTTTGCAACTCTTCCTAGAACTGTTTTTATACCATAATTTGTAGCCATATGGAAACAATACATAACAAAGAGCGTTTACGATGATATACATGCACCTCCAATTAATCACCGTATTTCAAAATTAAGAGTAATGCACTGAAAAGTTGAATGGATATGGATAGAAGCTATTTAATTTTGAATTTTTTAATTACAGATATCAAACCATGACTAGAAGAAAATATGAAAGTACATTGTAAGAGTTACGATACACAAGCTATAATTATAATAATAATAAAAAAGTACAAGCCTGCTGCTACATATACAGAAACCTAGAATCGGAAAGCAATGTAAAACATTGGAGGCGGCACATAATCACTATTAAGTTGTTTTATCTCCTTATAATTGAATATCCTTGTAGACCAAGAAAAAAATTAACTACGGTACTAACAAAAGGCCCATCATGCTTTAGGAATACATATCTTGGACAAAATACAAAGTAAATTAATAGGAGAGAAAGCATACGAGAGCATCTAAGATCAAAGATCAAAGAACAAGCCAGTTTTAAAGCCAATCATGCACTTGCAAATGAGCAAATCAGCTAACTGGTCTAGCAAGTAGCACCAACAAATCATGGAATGAATTAACAAGGGGAATCATTCTTAAGGGTTCTAGTGTCGTGACACCGTCAACTATTGGAAAGCAAATTGGTAGAAAATGCTATGGATATCATAACAATAAGAAAGGCCTTCTTCCATTTGATGCGAAGAGCAACTTTAAACCCTAAACAATAACTGTTGCTTTGGCGTCGTGACATGCAGTAATTATACATTTGTCCTCAACTTCTGATGTTCGTTATAGCAAATTATTTACAGATGCCAAAATGTGACTTAAAAATAAACAAAAAATCCAAACTTACATATCTGTTAAACATTTCCACAGCCTGGTCAGCTTCCTCAACAGTACTCATAGTCACGAATCCGAACCCACGACTGCGGTCAGTTTCCCTGTTGTAAATAACCTGCGACCAGAAACATCAAAAACAGCACAAACTCAAATATGAAAAAAACATAATTACCCAATTTTAAAAATAAAAATAAAAAAAAATAAAAAAAAATAAAAAAAAAAAAACCAAACTTTACCTCCGCAATCTCAACAGTTCCAGCCTTCTCAAACAGCATAGCAAGCTTTTGACTATCAACATCATAGGGCAAATTCCCAACAAACAACTTAGCATCCTCAGGTGGTTCAACAATTTCATCTTCCACAAAAACACCCTCTTCAGCACTCTCCCCCTCAGCAACTGTATCATCGCCTTCGGGTTCCCAATCAGTTCCTTGATTTTCCCAACTGGGTTCTTTCTTCTTCCTCCTCATCATGTTGTTCTTGTTCAAGGGTGATGATGGTGTTGTCTTTGTCATCCTCTTGGGCCCAGACGGTGAATGAAGAGAAATAGGTGGTTTTTTTTAGCTTAAAGGAGAGAGCTTTTGAAGATAAAGAGTGGGAAAATTGAATCTTGATAGGTCTGGGGTGGATTGAGAAATATGAGTGGGGTGGCTTAGTGGTTGTTGTGAAGATAGAAGGGAGAGACAATAGAGAAGTAGAGTCAGCCATTGATAAGGGTTTCAATATAGATGCTGTTGAAGAAGACATTTTCTCTCTCAGAGGAGAGCTGTGAGGATAAGGGGCAAAATGGTGAAAGGGAGAGAGTAGAAACAGGGGAGCGGCTTAGTGAAGGAGAAACAGAGAGGGAATAGTGTAACTTGTATTGTATATGTATGGTCCTAAATGGTTTCACCATTTTTATGGCCCAATTCTATCACTCTTTAGGATTTCAGAAATTTTCTAATAGGCCCACTTTCATAAGAGAGAGGGTTGCAATGTTAATTTTTTTTTTTTTAATGTTTATTTCAATCACTACTTATCCCATATTAAATAGTTCATAGTTCGAAATTCAGAATCTCGATCAGAATTTAAATTTTTAGGAAAAAATCAAAATTTTTAGCGAAAATTATCTTGAATCCTAACTTCACTTTTTATTCGAGTTAAAAAAAAATCATCTGAATTCCAACCATAATTGTCTTATTATATTTTAATTAATTGTGATGGATTAATAACAATTTAAAAATATTAATTTATTTACATTAAAAATATATATTTTAATGTAAATATATAAAATTTTGCTTTGACTTTTGACTTCGATAGGGAGGGAAGGGAGGAATGGGGTATTATAAAAATAGTAAGACATTTTCCCTTCTTTATAGTCCAATGGAAAAAATTATTCGATATTCGAAATATATTAAATAGTGGTTAGGTTTTATTTGAAAATATATACTGATATTGAATTTTTTTTCCTATTATAAATAGGTTTTTGATATTTCAAAAATTTCGGATATCTGATCTGTTGTGAACTTGCTATCCCTAAGAGAATGAACAAATTATTTCATTTTTCACTTAAAAGAGAAACTTATGAAGCATTTACGCACAAATGGACCAAAATTATGCATGCATATCAGTCTATGTAGCATCCTTCGTACAAACACCATAATACAACTTCATGTTGCTTCAACAGGAAATTCCTGAGAACGCTGGTACAGATTCCTAGAGTTTAATAGATGATTTGAATGTTGGAGGGTGTGTTGTTATTACTTAAATAAGAAGAAGAAGAAAAAAAATACTAAGTTGAGTAATTTTTTGTTTTTAAAAATTTAATAGCCCCGCCTCGATACACTTAACGTTCTCTCAGGATACTTGATTGCTTATTGATTAAGGGCATTTATTTATTCAAAAACACGAACTATGATAAAATGGTGGAAACTCTCTCAAGTATTTAGAGTGAGATTTCCTACATTGAACTTGTCTGGACCCAACTCCGGTTGATGCACTCGTTCTTACCTTGCTCTAAAGGTTCTTCTATGCTCTGAGACTCCAAAATTGTGTTATTCTAGGTTTGGAGATGAACTCTTGCTTATATAGGAGGTTCATGGTATGATCCTAATTAAAAATCAAATTTAGGGTGAATCTGGGCTGCATGTATCGTGTCGCGATGAAATTTCCTAAGATGAAGAAAAATATACTATTTTTCTTGATTTCAATATGAATTACAAATTGCCTTTATATAGGCATTATAAAAATAATCAACATTAATTACATAACAACTAACAACTAACATTAATTACATAACAACTAACAATTAATATTAATATCATATTTATCAATATTAATTACATATCAGCTAACATTAATATCATATCTTCGACATCCTCCCTCAAACTCAAGATGATAGTGAGGAAACCAGATTGAGTTTGGAAACGAGGGTTGTGTAACGGTCGGAAAGAAAAGACTTGGTGAAGATATCATCTGTTTAATCATCAGAGCGTAGATAAACTTATTTGGAGATATGGACAAGGAGATAATGTTGGACAATTATGACCCATATCGTCACTATTTGTACAAATCATGATGTTGTTGTACAAATTAACTATGTGACAAGGAGATTTGGCACTCTTCATTTGTGATTAGATCACCTAGATGTATAAATGATAGGAGGTCTTTATGATTAGTTCCTGGATTGAGATGATAGGAGACAGTATCAGTCCACAAGGATTAATCATTAAATATCCCTATCGTAGTATATCGAGACTGGACATCGATAATGCGGAATAAACTAGTATTACACTTGTGCTTTATGTGAGATCATAACGACATCGTTCTCAATATTTGGGTATAGGATACTCATGCAAGTGTAATAGGAGGTTGTGTTTTATTACGATGGTACGGAAAATAGCTTCGCTTTGGATAGACCCCTCGGAATCTATTGGTGGTATGACTATGTGTCTATGGAAGTCCGAAATCATCGGTAGGTGTATTTGGTCTTAACCTGAGACTTGCACCGCTAATGCTTGCGACAATCGGTATGCTTTAGTTTTGGTCGTCCAGGGCTTTACTCGGTTATGTGTACGCCTCTGCTGGGTATATTGAGAATCGTAGTGTATTGGGTGTGATGTCAAGACGGAAGTATCACTCCAGTCATAGTGGAGATGATGTCACGTAGGATACGGTACTAGTGCTCTTAGTACTGCAGTCATCGGGATGTTAAAACTAGGTCATGTATATCCGATTAGAGAGACTAGTTACCAGACATCCGACATGTGCTTCGTACGGGGCAGACACAGTTCCAACCAGCCCCAGGCCTAGCACGTGACAATCCGATACTGGATCGCAATACGCAATACTACGTCTACTACGCCTGACATAGATTATATATTCCAGTAAGAATATTTCTGGAGAATTGGGTAGGCACGTGCTTTGCTAGAAGCCAACCATGTCTTGTAAATCGGTAAGCACGTGGTACGAGGTACGCACGTATTCGGATAATCCGATGACCGTATTTACTGCCAACATATCCAGGGATCTCTTGGGTCGTTTCCCAAAGATTTACCGACGACAGTTGATTTAAATTAGAATTAATCCGGGATTAATTAAGAGAGAATTAATCTGGGATTAATTAAGAGAAAGAAAATTAATCTGGGATTAATTGAGGTATTATTTAATCTGGGATTAAATGTGTTCGGAAAAGAGAGAACGCGATTAATTTGGAATTAATTGGTAAAATAAATTTAATAGTTAAATTTGATTTTTCTATTTAATTTATTCGTATGGGCTAAGTTAATATATCAGATATATTAATATGAATTGGATTTCGTTACGAAATTAAAGTTGGACTTTATACGAACGAACGAATTAATTTAGAATTAATTCGTAAACGACGTTCATAATATATTTCCGAGGCATCGTTATTTAATTAAATTAGATTTAATTATTTAGCGACGAAAGTTTGTTTAATCGGATTAAACGGAACCGAGCCGCGGTAAATGTTCGTAGAGACATTTTGAGTTTTGAATTCAAAATGTGGGGCCCACTTCACACATGTCCACATGTGAAGTGGTGGTTGGAAAGTGGTTGGCATTTATGCCAACCACTTACTTTCCAACCACTTGGTTTAGGTGAAACCAAATTACCCCAACTACATGTTTGGTAAAAGGGTAAAACCCTTTAACAAACCCAAAAGCTTTCTCTCTCTCTTCACTTACACACACACTTGTAACACATTTTGGAAATGAAAAACCCTAATATCCTCCAAATGGGCTGCAGAACTTCTTCTTTCTCTCTTTGATTTTGTTGGCAAAATCAACAAAGCTAGCACTTGGAGAAATCAACTAAGGTGATAGGGAACTACTTCAAGAGTTGGAATCATCACTTAAGCTTGGATCTTGAAGATCTCTTCTCAAAATTTTAAAGCTCAAATTCGTTCATTGTAAGTATATTCCGCAACTTATTTTGAATTTATGAACACCTTACATGCTTATTAGATCCTTGGCATGTTCTAGGAACACTAACAATGGTATCAGAGCCAATTTTAAGCTTTAAAATTTTAGGGTTCATGAGACTAAAATTTGGGGCTTTTATGTTTTGAGCATGATTCTTTAAATTGATGCTTTGAGCATGCTTAGAATAGTTAACTTAGAGTTGTGCATGATTACATTTGAAATAATTGATTGAATCAAAAATTAAAAAATTTATTAGCTTGGCCGAAATACTACACTGTCTTGGACTGCAATTTTTTGATTTTTTGTGTAATGAAATGATGTGTTTAAATGCATGTTTAAATGTTGATTGTTGGTTTGATTGGATTAGAATCAAAGTCAATAAAGTTTATTTTAAAATCAAAGAGCATGTTGAGCATGAAATGATGAATTTAGGATTCAATTTGTGTTGAGCATGAAATGATGTGTTTGGCTTTAATGTGTGTTGAGCATGATTGATGGATTAAGCATGTTTAATTAAGTTAATTAGTATTTGGAAATATTGAGTTTAATTAATTAATCATGGCTAATACACTTTAATTAAAGTAATTGTGATATTTGGAATATTATAATTATGTTAATAAGCCTTTAATTATGAATTGGGCTAAAAATGTGTATTTGGGCTTAATGGGCTTTGTTTGACTAAGTTTGGTTTTGGACTTTTGGATTGGATCCAATTGGGCCCAAAACCAATTCCATAAAGTCCAAATACATCACTTGGCCCTTTGGCCCTTAAAGAATTTAATTGGGCCTAATGGGCCTAAATTGATTTGTTGGCAATAGGGTGATTCCTATTGGCCTTGGATTTTGGTTTGATCCATTATGGCCAAAGCCCATGCCTTAAGAATCAATAAAAGCCCATTGGACTTTAATTGAAATGACATTGGATGTTATTGGGCCTTTGAGACCCATAAGATTGGATTTGGAATCTAAGTCTTTAAGGCCTATAAGTAAATGTATATATTTAATTTGGAATTAAATTGGAATTAGTATTGAATACAAATAAATTGGATTTAAAGTGTAGTTCAATATAATTCAAGATACTTACTTTGAGTATTTATTCTTAAATGAGGTTTGACTCGCGCAAATCAAATCGTTGTTTGAACATTGTATGATCATTAATTCAAAGATTAGTTAATTGGATTAGATTGATTGAATAACATGATTTGTATGAATACATGAATGTGTTGTATGAATAATGTATATCAGATGGATATTAGAAGGGTAATGACAGTTTTGGAAATTGTTGTAATAAGTTTAGAATTTATTAAATTGGACCTACGTGTCCAGCCTTTTATCTCCTCTCTCATTGTATTTCTCTTCTCACCTATTCCCCTAAATGAAAATGAGGTTTCTTTATTGTATTTTGTAATTGGGTAGAATTAGAATAGTTCTAGCCGGGGAGAGAAATAGAGTGATTTGTTCTAGGAACAATTTATGAGATATCCATCCGCATATCATTATTAATTTATTATTTATACGCGCTTTATTATGTGTTTAGAATGCATGTTTAAGGGTGTATGATGATGGAGACCAATCAAAGATAATAAATGGTTGTCAATTTGCACGCGAAAACCCTCAAACAATATTAAGCGGTTTTCCTTCCATTGAGGTGATTCTTACTCAAGATCCAAAGTTGGTATTGGTTTGTTGGCCAAAGTCAAAACCTTTCAATTGCGGATGTGTTTGAATCATGAGAGTTTTGTTTTATATCGGTGTCTTGTCCAAGTTGTGATTTGTTGGCCAAAGTCAAGATTACTTCTTGTCCATCGACATTGATTACGAAGCTTTCCATGTCAATGGGTTCTGCTTAATGGGATCATTAAGTTTGTTGTGCCAAAGCCAAGGCTTAGTTGATTCAGAGGAAAAAGGTAGGTAATATATTTGATATATTGACATATATAAGATATATGTTTCGGACTTGGATGTCCACCTACTGGATCTAGGAATGGATGAGATCCAATTGATCTTAGAGATCTACCTAGTTAAGTATCATACAATTTGTTGGCCAAAGTCAAGATTGTGTGTTATTTAAACGGGATCCTAGCCCACTAGGAAACTAGTTTTCCCGAGTACTCAACAGAGGGTTAGAGGCTCGCCGAAAAATAGTGGGAGGCAAGAATTAAATTTGCAATATTCGTTTAGATACTTGCTATATGCGCTCAATCAAATATCATTCGTCAAATAAATTAATGTTAGTTGGACTAATATTTAATAGTTGTGCTTTAATTTAACATTTGACTGTATTCAAACTACTTCATTTATAGTTGATTATATAATTGGATTATAGTAATCAATATACATTGATTTTACCCTTCAATTATAGTTATTATATAATTGGATTATAGTAATCAATATATTTGGATTTTACCAATCATTTATAATGATTATATAATTGGATTATAGTAATCAATATATATTTGATTTTAACCAATAAAATTGTAATAAGTTATATAGTTAGACTATAGTAATCATTACATTAGATTGTACCTGAAATCGTTGATTAAATAGTTGGACTATTAGAATCAAGATTAAATTGAAAGATTAGTGTTTAAAACATTATCCTAGGGAAAATGTGTTTAGACGACTTTAATTTTCAAATTGAGAATAAATTTCATGATAGTCCTGAAACTAAGAAGTTGCTTTATTTGATAAAATAACATCTTAGGCCTAAGCCCGAGTTAAGCAAATAGTAGAGCATGATCTTTGGAAGATTCATGTGATGATAACTTTAATATCTAATCCATTATGCTTGCCATAAAGACTCCTTAATTTCCTAATCAGAACTAAGGATTAGATCCTTAAAGTATGATGAAGAAATTGAAGGATCTTCATAGATCTATTCTTAATCTTAGAAGCATTAATTGCAATTAATAACTCTTGGAGAGTTAATGGCCATTCTCAAGGAGACAAAGCCAAAGTTTGCAATAAGGCAAGTAGCGCAAGACGCATCTTACTTCAATATTCTAGAAGGCCAGGCTTGGCCAAAGACTTTTGGAATGTGAAAAGGGCAAAGGCAAAATCATTATAATCTTCTAGGAAGATAAATGACAACATCCCAAAATGTCTATCTAAATTGTGGCAAACGGAGTCATTGAAACGTGACTGCCGTATGGACAAAGCAGACATGAAGGAATTGAAGACGAGCAAGGCTCTAACTTCAAATATGTTTGTCATAAATATGTTCACTACTAGTATTAAAATTGGATTTTAGATACTTAGTGTGATACATAAATATGCATTGATGTGCAGAATCTGCTGTGAGCAGGATACTGACTTCAGATGAGATTAATCTGTGAATTGGAAACGGGACGACAGTCGCTGTTTCAACCGTAGATGCCTAAGTTTAGGAACTACCTTTTGACTGTGTACTTAAATTAGGAAACTGTTATAATGTAACTAGTTTGACTAGAAATATTATCTCTATATCGAGTATAACTCATTGCGAGTGTGTCCTTTATATTCTAGAACACTAAAGTGTTTTATTATATAAAGATGATGTTGAGATAAACACATTAGATGTGAATAACAATATTTATATTTTGAATATAAATAAATCTAAAAAATATAACATGACAAACAAGTAGCTCAAACTGATTTGATCAGATGAGACTTATTTGTGGCAGTGTTGTCTGGGACACAATTAAACAAGACTCGTATATCCACACTTTTGAAGAGTGGATACTAGGACAGATTTGATTCCATTCAAATGAAGTCTACGAATCTAGTTTATTGGGAAAAGTGCCTAAAACACATTTACTTGGTAAAAGTATAAGTGCCACCGATCTATTAGCCCTCGTTCATAGTGACGTAAGTAGACCCATATCAAGTTAGGCTAGAGTTGGATATGAGTATTTCGTGATCTTTACAGATGTGGCATCGCGTTATGGTTATGTGTTTCTTATGAAACACAAATCGGAAACTTTTAGAGTTTTGACACGAAGTAGACAAACAGATCGGCTAAAGTATTAAAACCATCACAGTAAGACCGAGATGGAAAATACTTAAGCAATAAGTTTCTCAAATACTTGAAAGAGTATAGTATTCTTTCAATAAGGACTCCTCCCAGAACACGTTAGTTTGACGGTGTGTCCGAACGGAGAAACCAAATTTTGTTAGACATGATAAGGTTTATCATGAGTCGCACTGAGCTACCATTTTCCTTCAAAGGGATAAGCATTAACAGTGCAATACTTATTTTGAATAAGGTTCCATAAAAATTTGTTTGACAGATTTCATATTAGATATGAACAGGAAAGAAACTGGGTTTTCTCACTCCTGATGATTTGGGAATGCTAGGCATATGTTTGGATGATACCAAACTAGAACCCAAATTGGATAAGTGCCAATTGTAGGTTATCCTAGGGAAACCAAAGTATAGTACTTATACACAACTCACTGAGAACAATGTAATTGTTGCTCGCCATGCGGTTTTCCTAAGAGGAATATCGATATGCAGTGGTAAGTGGGAGGATAGTAAAACTCGATGAAAATCGGAGTTATATTGTTCAAGGCACCAAGTCCTTAATGGAACACGAACAGTTCATCATGGATGAAACTATACCAATAATCTTCAAATACACAAGAACAACGTAGGTCGGAGAGAGTCAGAAAATAACCTGGGGTATGAGTTTCTGATCTCACCTCATAAAGATGTCAATCTTATTGAGGAATACGAACTGACTACGCATGAGGGAGTGATACAAGGTATCGACTCCCTATTATGGCAAAGTTCCATGAGTCCGAAATGGATTCCATGGATAACAACTATGTTTGGACACTAATTGTTGTATCGCAAGGCATTGTGCCTATTAGTACTATATAAGTCTTCAAAGAAGACATACATGGAAGGCAACATACCAACGTACTAAGCTAGGCTTGTAGCGGAAATATATCGTTATCAACATTGTGTTGATTACAACGAATCTTTTACCTGTTGCCACGTTAAATCCATTGGGATAATACTTGCAGATGCTGCATGTTCATTCATGAAATATGACACTGAACGTCAAAATCGCTTTCCTTAAACGGAAACCTCTTTGGAGGATGTTTATACACATCCTGACGGTTTTGTCGTACCAAAACTAGCAAACAATGTTTGCAGGTTATTCATCCATGTTTGGATTGAAGCAAGCATTAGGTTCTTGGAACTATCGTTTTGATGTAATCATAATGGTGTATGATTTGATTCAAAACGATATGATTCTTGTGTATATAAGGAGGTTAGTGGGAGCGCACTGACAATGATGTCCTAATAATGATGATATGTCATTTCTTGGAAATGATATTCCCATATTATAATCGGTGAAAGCTTGACTTTCATGAAAACTCTCCGTAGAATTCTTGGGAGAACAACCTTTATTCTAGGAATAAAGATCTATTGTGATAGATTTAAAGTTATTAACACTTTCTGAGAACTCGTACATTGAAAAATGTACGTGACCTGATGTCTCATACGCTTTGAGCATATGGAGTCACAAACAGGTCAATCCAAGTGATAATCACTGGATTGATAATAAGAACATCCGTTAGTATCTTAGAGAACTAATGATGATGTCTTAAACTATGGAGAAAGAGAACTTGAAATGACTGAGATCACTGCTGCAAGTTTCCTAACCGATAAAAACAACGGTACTATACAGTTTGAATAACGGAACAGTGAGCTGGAAATCTTCCAAGCAAGATACTGTTATCGAATAAACAACAAATGCGGGTTATTGCTGCGGCTGAGGCGGTAATAGAAGCCATCTGGGTCATTAATAAATCTAATAAGATTAGATATAGTTCTGTTAGCAGCTGAGCTAGGTTACAGCGCAGACTAAAGAATTAATGGTCTCATCAACTATCCAGATATATACTTCGACTATTCATCTGATTCGTTTGGATCATACATCGTGGCGATATGATGATCGAATGAATTGCATCAGACGATAATCATACAAATCCGCTGACGAAAGCCTTTCCTCAGCAGTTTGAGCGAACCGTACATAGTTCGGGTGTAAGACACTCGAGTGACTGGCTATAGGCCAAGTGGGAGATTGTTGGACAATTATGACCCATATCGTCACTATTTGTACAGATCATGGTGTTGTTGTACAAATTAACTATGTGACAAGGAGATTGCACTCTTATCATTTGTGATTAGATCACCTAGATGTATAAATGATAGGAGGTCTTTATGATTAGTTCCTGGATTGAGATGATATGAGACAGTATCAGTCCACGAAGGATTAATCATTAAATATCCCTAGTCGTAGTATTATCGAGACTGGACATCGATAATGCGGAATAAACTAGTATTACACTTGTGCGTGTTATGTGAGATCATAACGACATAGTTCTCATATATTTGGGTATAGGATACTCATGCAAGTGTAATAGGAGGTTGTGTTTTACCGATGGTACGGAAAATAGCTTCGCTTTGGATAGACCCCTCGGAATTCTATTGGTGGTATGACTATGTGTCTATGGAAGTCCGAAATCAGGATAGGTGTATTTGGTCTTAACCTGAGACTTGCACCGCTAATGCTTGCGACAATCGGTATGCTTTAGTTTTGGTCGTCCAGGGCTTTACTCGGTTCTGTGTACGCCTCTGCTGGGTATATTGAGAATCGTAGTGTTTGGGTGTGATGTCAAGACGGAAGTATCACTCCAGTCATAGTGGAGATGATGTCACGTAGGATACGGTACTAGTGCTCTTAAGTACTGCAGTCATCGGGATGTTTAACTAGGTCATGTATATCCGATTATAGAGACTAGTTACCAGACATCCGACATGTGCTTCGTACGGGGCAGACACAGTTCCAGCCCCAGGCCTAGCACGTGACAATCCGATACTGGATCGCAATACGCAATACTATGTATACTACGCCTGACATAGATTATATATTCCAGTAAGAATATTTCTGGAGAATTGGGTAGGCACGATGCTTTGCTAGAAGCCAACCATGTCTTGTAAATCGGTAAGCACGTGGTACGAGGTACGCACGTATTCGGATAATCCGATGACCGTATTTACTGCCAACATATCCAGGGATCTCTTGGGTCGTTTCCCAAAGATTCACCGACGACAGTTGATTTAAATTAGAATTAATCTGGGATTAATTAAGAGAGAGAATTAATCTGGGATTAATTAAGAGAAAGAAAATTAATCTGGGATTAATTGAGGTATTATTTAATCTGGGATTAAATGTGTTCGGAAAAGAGAGAACGCGATTAATTTGGAATTAATTGGTAAAATAAATTTAATAGTTAAATTTGATTTTTCTATTTAATTTATTCGTATGGGCTAAAGTTAATATATCAGATATATTAATATGAATTGGATTTCGTTACGAAATTAAAGTTGGACTTTAATACGAACGAACGAATTAATTTAGAATTAATTCGTAAACGACGTTCGTAATATATTTCCGAGGCATCGTTATTTAATTAAATTAGATTTAATTATTTAGCGACGAAAGTTTGTTTAATCGGATTAAACGAACCCGAGCCGCGGTAATGTTCGTAGAGACATTTTGAGTTTTGAATTCAAAATGGTGGGGCCCACTTCACACATGTCACACATGTGAAGTGGTGGTTGGAAAGTGGTTGGCATTTATGCCAAAACCACTTACTTTCCAACCACTTGGTTTAGGTGAAACCAAATTACCCCAACTACATGGTTTTGGGTAAAAGGGTAAAACCCTTTAACAAAACCAAAAAGCCTTCTCTCTCTCTTCACTCTACACACTTGTAACACATTTTGGAAATGAAAAACCCTAATATCCTCCAAATGGGCGTGCATGGCCTCCCTCTTTCTCTTTGATTTTGTTGCAAAATCAACAAAGCTAGCACTTGGAGAAATCAACTAAGGTGATAGGGAAACTACTTCAAGAGTTGGAATCATCACTTAAAGCTTGGATCTTGGAGATCTCTTCTCAAAATTTTAAAGCTCAAATCCGTTCATTGTAAGTATATTCCGCAACTTATTTTGAATTTATGAACACCTTTACATGCTTATTAGATCCTTGGCATGTTCTAGGAACACTAACAGATAAGACTTGTTTGGAGACAGAGATAATGAGATAAGACATGTTTGGAGACATGGACAAAGAAATAAGACATGTTTGGAGACATAGACAAAGAAATAAGACATGTTTGGAGACAAAGACAAGGAGATAAGACATGTTTGGAGACAGAGACAATGAATTATCCAGAGATCGGAACTCAGGCGTCTGATACCATGTTAGAAACCGAAACCGAAATAGGAGAGGTGAAGAAAAATATATTACTTTTCTTGATTTCAATATGAATTACAAATTGCCTTTATATAGGCATTACAAAATAATCAACATTAATTATATATCAACTAACAACTAAGATAATAATAATATATCTACCAATATTAATTACATATCAACTAACATTAATATAATATCTTTGACATCCTACATTGAAATTGTCTGGATTTACATTCACATATGAATAAACATAAGACAAATTCATGTTGCTAAATTACTTTTGAGCCAACTATTTAACAATCAGAGCAACCACATTTACAGAAGCTTGAATAAACATCAGAAAACTTGAAGAATTTGTCTTTAAACATATTGGTTTATTAAGATCGTACTCGCATTCTTTCTCATAGATGTTACTGTAATGGGAAAAGAAGGAAAAAAATAAATTAAAATAAGGGTATTTTAGGAAATAATATTAAAATTGAGTGTAATTAGAATTTTTGAGGAGTGTCAAATTTTTTATATTAAATAAAATAATGAGTATCTGATAGAAAATAATACCTATCACCATCATTCTTTGAAGTGGAAGAATTTTATTTATAAGAATAAAGTGCTTGAATTATTTATTTATCAAAATGATAATGGTATTAGTCTTATATTTTTATATAAGAAATTAAGATATATTATACTACTAGAAGTGGAATAAAAATTAAATCATATTTATTGATAAACCAGAAGTACAACAAATCTAAAGGTTTTCAAATGCTTTATTAGGATAACTAATTTGTAAAATATATAGCTAACAACTATGTATTATAATGTCGAATATATATTCAAATGGATTTCCAATTTTCCATCAAAGAATTAAAGAATTATTATTATTATTATTATTATTATTATTATTATTATTACTACTACTACTTCTTTTTGTATTAGATTTGTTATTGTTATTTTTTTTTTTGGTATAAATCAATTAAGATGGAATTTAAGTAATGACTTAAAATTTATATTTTGTATGATTTATCAATTATTATTTTTTTGACCTTTTATAATTAACCATTTTATTACATATATTTAATGAATTCTCATCATTGATGAAAAATCCCTCCCACCATTAGGGGAAGGAAAGCTATATGTAATAAATGACAATATATTTTTGTTGGGGTTTCGGGTGGTAATTCAGGTAAACGCAGCGGATCACGGAAAATCAAAATTTTCCGATTTCAATTATTTTTCTTGGGTAATTAAAATAAACTAATTTATTTCAATTACTCAATACTTAAAAACTGAAATTTTTACCCAAAAATCAGATTTTTCAGAATTTACAATTTTGCCCCAAAAATTTGTAGTTTAATCATTTTAGTCCATAATTGTCAAATATAATTTTAATTGATTTCAAATCAGTTCCAAAATGATTTATTCATGTATTATACATGAAAATACAATTTAGAAATTCATGAAAACAATTTTTTTTTCCTAATTTCTGAATAGTCCCTCAATTTTCAAGAATTTACAATTTGGTCCTTTTTGTTGAAAACATGCCAAGATCAAATCCAAAAATTCACAAATTTAGTATACATCATATATACACTAAATATCATCGCATATATGAAAATACCTAAATTTGGTGTAGGTTAAAAATCCTAATTTTAATAATTTCACAAATTAACAAATTAACACCAAATTAATCAAATTCAAGTCTTTAATTCAATTCTTACAACACAAATCAAGTCTCACCATCATGAAATAGCTCAAGAACAATATGAGTGGCTAAAATACTCTAGAATGCAACTAGCCATCAAAATGGCAAAAGAAAGCTTAATAAACCAATTTAAGCATTCTAATTAATCATACATGCTACCATCTTTCAATCAAGCCCCAAATCATCAAATCACATTCATAAAAGAGTAGAGAACAAATTAGGTAACACATATTGAAGCTTAGTATGCTAGAAATATTTTTCATTAAAGGAAAGTAAGAAAAAAATTACAAAAATGCTTGATTTCCAAAGTTTTCCTTTCTTTTTCTTCCTTTCTCTCTCTCTTTCTTTTGGTACTTGATTTTTAGAGTTCAAGAATGATGAAATAAAAAAAAAATGGCTTATATAATTTCCCAAAAATTACCGAAAATAGGAAAAAAATACTAGCCACATTTTTCAATTTTTTGTTTAAATAATTGGAAATTGATTTAATAATATTTTTGGTATCAAATTATCATATAATTCAATACTTATCACAAATACACCAATTAAATCATGCCAAACCAACCAATTAAAATTGGCCACAACTTCCAATTAAAACATGTCATTTATCTTATCTTAATAAGTAAAAAAATATTAAATATTTAATTAATTTAATTATTAAACATTTGAATAAATAAATAATTAAATACAAATATCTTAAAATATATGTATTATATTTACATTAAATAATCAAAATACATATATCAATTATAAATGTCAAAAATCACAATTCGACATTTAATAAATGGCCAAAAGATCTCAAAAGCATGTATCTTCGTTTAACCGTTAAACGACTTATAAATAATCAATATTATTTATAAAAGTTGTCATAGTGCCCTACGAGTATATCTCATTAGTGAGACTCTCTAGGTTCAGGCATATCCGTCACAGAATCCAATTTCGTATCCATAATCTACCCACCTATAAATTATGACGAACACAGATAAAATCTTTGAACCATACAGGTCGCGGTCATTGCATACGTATAATCCTTCCATCACAGGTATCCGGATTATCCCAAGATATAGATATAAACGTAAAATCTCTTTAGGTATAATAAAACACCTACGCGTCTATGCGAGTCTCCAGAGACTCATGGTTCATTGAGAAACCATTAGAATTCAACATTCCAATATACGACACGTACCGGTGTCAACGTGTTTACTTACTGATCAAGTAATTGTAAACCTTGACCAGGAACAGTTAAATAATGATATTGTTATGATACCGCACAATGTCAGTTGCGACGCTTTTGCAACTGTATCATAACCAATCACTCTATGGTCATTTACGTCTTTACCATATAATAAAAGAATTTATATTACAGAAACTGTCTATTTTATTCATTAATAAAATATATACAAAAGTATTTACAGGGAAATACAAAAGAAATTGGTGGTTAGAGCACCAACCCTAACAATTATCACAATGCTATGTATCATTTTATCTCATCTAAATTCTTTGTAAATCATTTTGAACTTGAAGTTCAAATGAATTTATCAATATAAAAAAGTGATGAAGATCACTCATTGATGTCATTGAAGGACTATAAAGTCATACAATCAGATGTATTATTACCATAATTGGAATAAAAATTAAATCATATCTATTGATGAATCAGAAGTACAACAAATCTAATGTTTTTTAATACTTTATTATGATAACTAATTTACAAAATATACTGCTACAATTACATATTATATTGTCAAATATATATTCAAATGAATTTCCAATTTCCCATCAAAGAATCACATAATTTTTTTTATTATTACTTTTTGTATTAGATTTGTTATTGTCATTATTATTATTTTTTTGTATAAATCAATTAAGATGGAATTTAAATAATAACTTAATATTTTTATTTTGTATGACTTATCAATTATTATTGTTTTGGCTAAGCCTTTTATAGTTAACCATTTTATTACATATATTTTATAAATTCTCAACATTGATGAAAAAGTTCTCCCACCATTAGAGGAATGAAAGCTATATGCAACAAATGACATTATGTTATCATAATGTTATGTATCATTTTATGTCATCTAAATTTTTTTGTAAATCATTTTGAACCTGAATTTCAAATGAATTTATTAATATAGAAAGATGATGAAGATCACTTATTGATGTCCTTGAAGGACTATAGTCATACAAACAGATATGCGAACGCCTGAAACGTGATAAACCAAGTGATAATACTAATATACGTGAAACACATGAAGCGTGATGAATTAATTATTAAAAGTATTTTCATTTTCATGGAGATAATGTGAAAAATATATGAAATAATTAGGTGTTATTGAAGAGACTATTTTTGCATATATATAGTCAAATATTGATGTATATGAAATTATTGTATAGATCATACTTAAAGAGGTGTATGCATACCAACAAGTAAATGAATCTTAATTACCCTTGAAGAGGTATATGGTGAAAAATAAAGAGATTCAAATTGTCCTAAAAAGACATGCATGCAAATGATGAAGAGATCTCAATCGCCATTGCAAAGGCTAATCATTTATAAATATTTAAAAATTAAATTGGATATATATATATGAGAGAAACGAAAGATTTTCAAATCAATTATATGTTGGTCTATGAAGAAATTGACATAAAATTAATGTGAAAAATATATTTGCATTTATTGTTATTATTGTTCTTATAAAAGCAATATCTGTTGGGGTAAAAATTACGGAAGCGCATCGGCGGGCGAAATTAAATTTTAAAATATTTTTTAATTTAGATAAATTAATCGGAATCAAATACCTCTAACTTATCCATATTTCATCCATATCACACATTAATATCAAATATTAAAGTGTTATTACGCATAGTAACTTGGGATAAAATTTTTGAAATACTTTTCGCGATTACACGTTAACCGTTCACTGAATCACCGAACCGACTGATTGATCTAATCGGACAACCGAATCATACACGATATCAGATCAGCCCCTTACTACAGTAACTTAGTTACTGTACCAGTGGCTATATGTGGTGATTTCAGTAAATTACCATTTTTCTCTAGTGTGGAAAATTCTTGAAACACTACAGGAACAATTACAAAAATATTCCTACATACCATACACACGTCCAAAAAACTGTAATTTCGATTTTTTTCACTGATGTGGTTTTTCGGAAAAATTCCTAAAACGCTTTCGGAACGATTCCGAAAGTTATGAGAATTTTTCCTACATATTTTCACATATCCAATGTTAACCACAACACCTCAATTTCACAAATCAAGCCTCAATTGAATTAATTTCAAAATTAATCCCTAATTAATTCAAAATCATGCAAATCCAAATTTTCTAATCACCAATTAAAAGTCAACCACCTTAAAGAACTCAAGAACAATTCTAAGTCACCAAGGAGTGGCTCAAGCAACTCTAAAATAGTAATTTAGTGTCCTACACCTTAATTAGGCCTAATTACACTAATTAGCGTAATTAATTTACACAGATATCTAATTAGGGTTCTATAAGGATCTCTAACATTATAATCACTAAAAATTAGGATAATAAACATTCTACAACATATATAAACAATTGGATAAAATAGAAACAATTTCTATAAAATTCAACAAATTAAAGATTATCTCTTAATCTTGTAAATTTGTTGATCTAAAGCCCCAATTGCAACATCCCAATTTCTCCCAATTTAGTGAATTTTGGAAACCCTAAACCCTAATTTAAAAAACCCTCTCACATGCTTAGTAAAGCCAAATTGAAAAAAAAAAAAACAACTTTTCAATTCAATTTGGCTTATGGATGAAATAAATATTATATAGGCAAAGGTATTTGGTCATTTTTCTTGACTTGTTGTAATACCCGTGAAAGTTAAAAAAAAATTAAAAATTAAAAATAAATAAATTATTAGAAATTATTAATAAATAATAATAATAATATATAATAATAATAATAATAATAATAATAATAATAATAATAATAACTTATTGGGCATGAGGCCATTTTAGGTGCAGAAAGGGAAAATGGTTTGGGCAACTTCAATATTCAAAAAAAAAAAAAAATGCCCAACCCATTTCCTAAAATCTATTTCTCCCCTGTTCTTTTCTTCTTTCCCTTCTTCTCCTCTACCACACGATTTGGAACCTTCTACTACTCCCATCTCCATTTTCGGTCCAAAGGCAATGAAGGAAACCAATAATGAACTGATATCATCCTCCCATCTGATCAAATTCGTTCATTGAAGCCCCAAGATTTAAGCCCCAGGCTTAATGTTGAGTGTAGTGAGCTATTAAGCAAGAAAACCACTTTCCCCTTTCTCCCATTACTTCGGTTTTGGCAGCAAGCTTAGGGAATTTTGCGTTTCAATTTTTAAAAGGTATTGGGTTCTATCTAATCGCTTAATAATTTTGTTAATGTCTTCGATTTCGATTTCGTTTACTTTTTGTTTTGAGAAAATGAGCTCACGTCAAACACCTCATTTCCTCTATTCACGACAGTTACAGCACACACACGGGATGAAGGAAAACAGAGGAGGAAATTTGGGGGGGGGGGGGGGGGGGTGGGATGTGCAGTGTAGTACCATGTATAAGGGCTGTTTTTGTTTGTGTAATATGGAGTTGTAGTGATATTTTATTTGTGTGTGTATACGGATGTGGTGTATGCGGGTTTAATGATTATAGTGATGCTTTGATTGAGTTATGAATGCTTGCGGAGTAGACAGGGATTCGACATTATGGGCCTTTTTGAGGTGGTATTGACTTGAAGTGTTTAAGATAGTTGTGTCATATTAATATTTGGTGGATGATAAACTTTAAGGTAATAAACTGTTAAAAAAGAAGAAGAGAGTTGTTCAAGTTTTACTCTTGATGTGCATAAAATGGGTTTATTGACTTGTAATTCTGTTAAATGGTTACAGAATGGTTCTATATGTTGGCTTATGATTCTTGGAGATAGTGATGAATAGTAGTGGTATTATAAATGTAACTCGTCGCATTTAACATTCACTATAATTTTTATATTGTGTTACGAAACCAAGTCAAGAATCTTACCTATTCTCATTTTATTGTAGATCCTCAACCCGATCAACTACCCACCTCCCAGTAATCTTCTACAGCATATCACTGTGAGTAGATGCCTCATTTTATGTTTTATTTGTTTAAGTTTCACATGTTTTAATGTTTAAATGATGATTTGAATTGAGTTTGATTTGTTCAAGATTATGCATTATGATTATTTGTTTCCGTCTAAGCACTCGTTTTATGTTTTTATGATATGTTTCCGCTGAGATGATCGATCATTGTCATGTTTCCGCCCCGACGCTCGTTGCATGTTTTTATGTTTTTACGACTCATCATATGTTTCCGCCGGGGTGATCGTTAGGGTCTCATCCATCTGGAATGGTATGACCCGCTACCTTGTCGACAAGGGATCGTTCGTTCCTCGCTCAGTCTATGCGCGCGACTTGGGCATTGAGCACTTGTTATGTTTTTGACGATACATGTATGAAAATCGTTTGATAAATATGTCTTAGATTTCTTTTATGATTTATTTTTTTTTGGTATCTACTCACTGAGTCCACAAGACTCATCCCCCCAGTTTGTTCGTGGTTGCAGGTCTTCCTTTCTTTTGATGCAATCCTTACTTTTGATGGAGATTACGACGGATGACAGATATTATTTTGTAAAGTCACCATACGTTGTCTTTTTGTTTGAGTATTGGAATAATTTGAGAAAGGGGAAAAATGTAATATTTAAGTTTGAACTGTGTGTTTAAATTATATGATATAATGATGTGGGCACAGAGCCCTTGAGTGATATTTTGATTTGGATGTGTCATGAGTGGCCTGAGGCCCTGTAATGTGTTTAATGTTCTGTTGAGTTTGTCTTGATGCTGGATTATGGTCCAGGTTGCCTAGTTTTAGAATGAGTCATGTCCGTTTTTCTTTAGAATGTTAAAGGCTTATGGAGACGGGTTAATCCTGTCTCCTGCCGGTAGCATTCTACTTACAGTGGGGTGTATTCTACCTACAGTGGGGTGTTACACTTGTAATTCTTGGTCAAAATTAAGCCAAAAAATATCAAACGTGGCTATCAATTTGCCGAGAATAAAGATTCCAAAAGAACCTTGGAATATTTCAAGAATATTCCATAAATTAATTAATTAATAATTATTAAATTAATTAAATTTTTAATTAATTAGATAATATTCATTTGAAAAGTGTCAAAATTCTGATGTGCATCTATTCAAAATATGTATCACATACATATACACATTAAATACTAAAATATCATGCCATGTGTAAAGTTATAAATAATTCATATTATTCGTAATAAATGCACTAGTGCTCTACGAGTATACTTTATTAGTGAGACTCTTTAGGTTCAAGTGTATCTATCACGGAACATATTATGTGTCTAAAATTTACCCACTCACAAATTATGACGACCATAGATAACCGTGTTGAATCATACAAGTTGACACATATCATATAGTCTCTCCGTCACAAGTATCCAAACTGTACCGAAGAAATAAATGAAAACGTCAAATCTATGCTATATATAATTCATATATGTGTGTCGCGACATATTCACGATTCTCTAGATAAACACTCGAAACTAATTTCTGCAATAGACATTGACCAATGATTTAAATTATCACGAAGTGGATACCTAAGTTCTGCACAAGGGATTGATTGATCATCTCTGGATACGTCACATGATATCATGAGCATCGGTCTACACACAATAAATAGACATAGGTCTGGTCTAGATTAACTGGTGACGTGACTGTTGTCAAAGTATGTAGGATCACTTATACATCCACATTGGCATCTCAAGTCAAAGGACTAGATATGCAATCGATTCAAGAATATTCCTATTGACGTTGGTGTGCTATCTATTAGAAATTCTTCGGTGAGTCATTTAGTGTCTGTCAAATAAATACCTACATGTCTATATGAGTCTCCCAAGACTCAAGATTTATTGGGATAAACCATCAGATTAAGTCTCGATATATGACATATATTGGTCTCAACATGTTTTATTAAGCAACCCGTGTCAGAAAATCTCGGTCATGAACTTTATTTGAGAATATACCTCTAGTAGTGACACATCCCAATATCAATTACAAAATTCATTATAATTGCGCACTACAATATATATTCTCGCGTTTGTCTAACATATACATCACTAAAATCTTTTAGTTTCGATCTAATCTAAATTAGATTGAATGTTTATATAAAAGACAAGATGCCATACCATAAATAAGTAATATTATGAAAAAGTGATTGTTTGCATTCTTGAATCGATCCTATATAAGATCCGAATTGGTGCTCAGAGCACCAACCCCAATAATATCTAGAATTTTGAAAGTAAAAATATGAAAGATTATCGAATTATATAATTGGTCAAAATTATAAGATAATTGGACCTGTAGTCCATACGCCTGAAGACGTAAGTAAAATTTACAGCATTTCGGACTTGTAATCTATATACCTGAAGTCATAAAATTCATTAACTAAATTTAAAATAGACTTGTAGTCCAGATATCTAAAAAGTTAAAATTATTGTGTTAAGATAAATGTCCGAATAATGTATTTGAAGTACAAAATTAAAATCGAACATGTTAAAACTATAGTGATCCTAGTAATACATATGTATATTGCAGAATTATTATATAAAATAATTATAATAAATATGATATGCTAACATTCATTTTCTCATGTGATTTTATTAAAATTACTAATTGATTTTGTAATTTTTGAAAAATATATTGATTTCGATATAAAATAACTCATGAAGAGTTAAAAAGATTATGATTTAAAAATTATCAAATTAGTATATTAACTAATATTATAGAAATACTTGAAGTATTTCATTTAGAAAAATTATTATGAAAATTGTTATTTTCTTATTTTAGAACATGAAATATTATTTATGGGTCCTGAAGTATCATATTTTATTGTAAAATATATTGTGATAAATTGCACATTATGTAGTATTTCCATTCTTGCAAATTAATTATTATTCATTGTAAGCTTGAAGACATGTAAATAATGTGCAAACATATACCTTTGTCCAACAAATGATCAAACTTTATTCAAATTGATTAATGCAATTAATAAGATATATACATGATAGTATTTCTCAACGAAAATAGTCAAATCAGAAGCTGAAATTTTATTTATCAAGTGATCTACCATAATGTTTCACCTAAGACATTATCAATTAGATGACCGATCAATAAGGTAATAATGTCACATTGAGTGGAAGTAAGGATGGCAAAATCCGGATCCGGACCCGGGTCCAGTCGGATCCGGGTCCGGATCCGGAAGCAATTTCGTTAGACAGGGCTTCGGTTCCGGGCCCGGGTCTACTCAGTCTGGATCCGGATACTCGGTTTATTATTTTTTTTAATTTTTTAATTTTTAATTGTATTATTTTATATTTATATTTGGATTTTGTCAATTTTATTAGTTTTATTTCAATTCTTTTATATTTTTTAATTATATTATATATATATATTATATATATATGCATATTATTTTATATTTTCATCATATTTTAATTTATTATATTTATTTTTTATTATTTTTTCCTGACCCGGGTCTATCCGGCCCGGACCCGTGCGATCCCAGGTCCGGATCCGGATTCGCCCGGGTCTTAATTTTAAGACCCGGGTCCGAATTTTTTAATCCCGAACCCGAATCGTTCGAGTCCATGCGGATCCGGGCTGGGTACGGGTCTCACTGCCATCTCTAAGAGTAAACATCCATTGATGGGAAATTTGTTGATTAAAGAGGAGTTGATGACTTGAAGGAAACTACATCCACTGAACTATTTTTCTTTCACTAATTTTTTCCTAGCCATCGGATTTTTCCTACTAAGGTTTTAATGAGGTAGTGTTGCACCTTCTTAAATTATAGTGAACGATGTACTCTTTTTTCCTTCGCTAGTTTTTTTCCCATTGGGTTTTTACTATCAAAGGTTTTAATGAGCCTTATCCTCTATAGGATAAACATTTAAAGGGAAGTGTTACGAAAATATAAAATTATATGGATGTTTACCAATCTAACTTTTTGTCTTCTATTAGCAACATTTTGTATTCTTATAACTCCTACTATCTCATTAAATTAATGACCATTATTCCTTCTATTATGACCTATTTACTTGTCTTATTGTGTCTATAAAATGAGGGTTTGTCTCAACACTTTGTACACTTGAAAGATTACATAATAAGAGATGAAAGTATGAGTTCATATGATCGAAGAAGATTTGTTATAATTTATTTTTACAATTTCTTCTTTATCTTTATTATTTAAGACTATCAGTATTAATTGTCAAATAATAATAATAATAATAATAATAACAATAATAATAATAATAATAATAATAATAATAATAATATAATAATAAAAATAAAAATAAAAAACCAAGTTGGTTAATTCTTTTTTTTTTCCACAATTTTGGGACTTACCAGCGGGTCCACCTCTAAATTCTTAATGTGAGGTAAGAGAATACAATATATATATATATTGGTCTCAGGAGCAATATCGGGATAGAGCTCCCGAGACAATCCTCCCCAAACTGTGAATTTGTTTGGTTATGGGGGACCAAAAGCAAACTTTGACAAAAAAGTGGATAAAACACACAATCTGGGACCCTGTGAACTTAACCACAAAGTCTGCTAAGACTTGACCCTTCACCGCTGCCCTTGGCAGGTAAGAAATGCCATGCTCACTAAGCTCTACCGACCACTTCACCAATCTAACTGAGACCTCCGGCTTCTGCAGAATCTGTCTCAGAGGATGGTCGGTATAAACCTCGATGAGATGGGACTGGAAGTAAGGTCGTAACTTCCGGGCCGCAGTAACTAAAGACAAAGCCACCAATTCATGGATCGGGTATCTGGTCTCAGCATCTAACAAAGCTTTACTAACATAATATACCGGCCTTTGGACTTTATCGGCCTTTTGCACTAAAACTGAGTTCACAGCATGCTCAGAAACAGCCAAATATAGGAACAAAGTCTCATCTCGGATCGGCTTAGCCAAGAGTGGGGGTTGTGTAAAATATTGCTTCAACTGCAGGAAAGCCTCCTCGCATTTAGCCGTCCGGTTGACCTCCCTCTTCGCCTTCTTGATCATCTTGAAGAATGGATGGCACTTGTCGGTTGCTCGGGAAATGAACCGATTTAATGCAGCCACCCGGCCGGCTAGGCTCTGAACTTCTTTTACTGTCCCGGGGGATTTTAAATCCAGTACGGCTTGGATCTTCTGAGGATTCGCTTCTATGCCTCAGGAGCTCACCATGTAACCCAAAAAATTTCCTGAGGCCACCCTGTAGGCACTGCATTTTGCATGAAAGTAGCTATGATGAGTTTCATTTGGAGACACTACTTTTTAAGTCACGGAAGTCGCGGGAAACAGATGTCGGAAGGGGAAATTCAGAACGAGTATGTCGTCAGATTCATTTCACATGTTCACTGTTTTCGTTCGTGCTGCGTTCGTGAACACGTTCGAACGTCAAGCAGATTGCGGGCGTTCGTGTCGCGTTCGAATCGACGTTCGAACGATGTCGGTATTTCTGGTTTTGCTGCTAGCCTCATGACCCAAGCCCAATTAGCCCACCAAAGCCCAGAAAACATATCCAAAATAATAAAATACATATTTAACACATGGTGAAATTAAATAAAATCTAAAAATCATATACCAAACCAAAATAAAATCATGCCTAATTAAAATCAATCAAAAGTATTATATTCCTAACTAAACAAATTGTATGCCTAATCAAAACAAATTAAATATATTAACTTCCTAAACAAACCAAATTTTATCCCCCAATCAATCTTAGGCTTTCCTTGCATGACACTAAATCATATCCTCCTTTAATGCACAAATCTCTTCCTTGTCAAGCAAGGATTCACCCATCCCCTTTGTCTATAAAAGAAACGCATTGCCAAAACATCTTCTCCCTCTCTCACGCCTCTCTCCACTTCACTCAACCGGATGGCAATTAACCAAACAAAATAAACCCCACGGTAGCCTCTCAAAACCGACCAAAAGAACAACCCTCACTGCCCCACGCATAAAACACCTTCAGCAGCCCTTTTTCTCGGTAGCAGCAACCTGAGCCTTCACACTACCACATAGCCTTCACGCACTTAGTTGATCCCCACGCCTAGACTGCCGCACCATAAATTAACCCCCCTTCAACACGTCAAACTGCAACTCATTATAAGCCCTTCATACACAAAGTCCACCTGCTCACGCCTCACGCAAGCTACCAAGAGCCTCAGCACGTCACTACCCCTTGCCTAACTTCCTTCACGCCACACTACTTCCCTGACCATTCATCAGCCCCTCTCACGTTTTTCCAAGAACATTCACACCACAGACCCCTCAAACATGTAAGCCATAGTCACGCACAAAACAACCTAAACTGCCCTCCCCTCACGCATATCACCCACACGCATAAGCCCCCTCACTGCACGCATCAAACAAACTACCCCTTACAGTGACCGAAACAGTCCCCTAAAGCCCCCAAAACTACATCACCAAAACAGTCACAAAATCCCACTGTAACCACCGAAAACTGCACCCAAGACAGCCTTTAATATTACCGAAAACAGCAGCCCCATACAGCCCCTACACCACCGAAACCAGCAGCCCAAACAGTAGCCTAAAACCACAAAATAGTGGCCTTATACAACAAGAACAATGACTAAAAAAATATCAGCAAAACAGCAGCAAAACGGAGCGAAAATGGTAGCTTGAGCAGCGAAACAGCGAGGAAAACGAAAAATTAGTAAGCCGGAAGAGTTGCGGAGTTTTAGCCCTTCCGATCATCGTGTAACGTGCTTCTAAAAGTCAACGCAAAAGGTTAGACCTGAGAGCATTTTTCACATCTATTTTCATTCGTATTTTATTGTTTATTAAATTTTATTTGCATGATTATTGTGGAATGATGCATGTTGTGGCTCTTGAATAGATAGAAAATGCATGCATTGTGAAATGGTGTATGTTGTGGCCCTTGAATAAAACGGAAAATGTGTCGCCTCTTGTGGTATATAGGATGGAAACCCGGACATAAATTTCATAGCCGATTCCGAATGGACAGTAGTATGATCTGTACTCGGGATACAACTCCAGTACCACTTGAGCAAACGACGCATATTTTGTTTTATGTTGTTTTGATTTGTTTATTATCCACTATTTAATTTCTGCATGTTATTTGTAATGATGAGATAAAGCGCATGGGCTTAGTAAGTTGGATTAAAGGTCCTCTATTTCGAGGGGTTAAAATCCTTTACCACGATGTTTTACCGCACCGGATGATGTATATTCGATTGAATGTAAGATGTGTTCAATCGGGTATACGAAGTCCGATATTGTTGTCTTTATTTTTATATGCATTATGTTATTAGCGCATGGGCTTAGTAAGTTGGATTAAAGGTCCTCTATTTCGAGGGGTTAAAGAACCTTTACCGCGATGCTTTTCCGCGCCGGATGATGTATATTCGGTTGGATGTAAGATGTATTCAATCAGGTATACGAAGTCCGATATTGTTGTCTTTATTTTTATATGCATTATGTAATTAGCACATGGGCTTAGTAAGTTGGATTAAAGGTCCTCCATTTCGATGGGTTAAAGAACTTTTACCGTGATGCTTTGCCGCGCCGGATGATGTATATTCGATTGGATGTAAGATGTGTTCAATCGGGTATACAAAGTCCGATATTGTTGTCTTTATTTTTATATGCATTATGTTATTAGCGCATGGGCTTAGTAAGTTGGATTAAAGGTCCTCAATTTCGAGGGGCTAAAGAATAATTACCGCGATGTTTTGCCACGCCGGATGATGTATATTCGGTTGGATGTAAAATGTGTTCAATCGGGCACACGGGGTCCTACATTATGCATCTGTGTATGCGTTTGTGTCGTCTATCATGCATCAGGTCATGTCCCGTTCGAACGCGTTCTCGAACGCTACACGAACGCGAACCTTCTGTTTCCCGTTCGAATGCGTTTACAAACGCTACTCGAACGCGCATGCATTTTTTTTATCAAGTCTTGCCCCATTCGAACGTGTTATCAAACGCTATACGAACGCGAACCTTCTGTTTACCGTTCGAACGCGTTTACGAACGCTACTCGAATGCACATACACTGAACCGATTCTCTTTTTATCTCATGTCATGCATAATTGTTCCTTGGGTGATTTCTCTTGTATTATGTAATTAGTCATACTATTCTATCGTTGACGCTCTCACCTTCATCATCTATTTGTATTCCTGCATTTATCTATTTGATGTGTTCAAGCATGATTTAGCTATAGGTACGTTATTCCTTTACGCATGTTCAGTCCAACTACACCAGCCATATATGCGGTAATTATTTGTCACATAAAGACCAGCCATATAGGCGGTAAAGTAATTTATATTTAACCCGACCATATAGGCAGTAATAAAGTATGACATTAATTAATCCGGTTAAATTATAATTTATAAATTATACTTAAGTGAGATTTACCTAGATAATTATATTAAATGTTTCACCTTTTACCCCATCGGAAATTTAACAACAAAACATAAAAGTAAATAAAAATAAAATATTAAAATTAAATGTAAAAATAAAAATACATAATTTAAATATTAAAATTTATACAAAAATAGATGCAATCCTTTGAAATTAGGGAGAAAATCCCAAGGAAAGCAGACCAAATGAAGTGCAAATGAGCTCAATTTATAGGCAAAAATTTGGGTCGGCGTCGCGACGCCAAAATCCTTCTTGCGTCGCGACACCCGACCGTGTTGACTTGGTCAAATGTGATTTGACTTTTACTGTACACACGGATTTCGTCGGCCCAATAGGATTTTGACACGTGGCATGCGGTAAGATTCGGTCCAATGACATCTTGACACGTGGAAAAAGATGATTCGTCGATGATTCGGTCCATTCAGAAGGTGACACGTGTCACGCGGAGTGTCGGTACCATAGGATTGCGACACGTGTCACAGCGTATTTTAGTAGATCTTCTGTGATGATGAAACGTGGCACGACGTACGTTAGTAAGTCAATTTTTTCTCAGTTTTGACACGTGGACCCGGCGCACGTTAGCATGGCGCGACGCACGTTAGACGTCGTGACACAACCAAATTACCAAAATACCATTTTTCATCATTTTTCACTGTTTTAGCCCCAAATTGCTTCCATTGCTTCCCAAACTTTATTTATCTACAAAATAACAATAAAACACATCAAAATGTTCATAAAACTCAAGGAACTATACATAATATTAGGTTAAATGAGTGGGAAATAGTGATATAAATACCACTCATCACACCCCCAAACCTAATATTTTGCTAGTTCTCGAGCAAAACACAAAATAAAATAACATAAAAATAAAATTAAGCTAAACCACTTTCGTAGGGATCACGGTTGCATTTAGCGTATGCAACAAGCCTTTAAACCCCTAGGTGTCCCTAGTGGACGAGTTGTGGACGAGTTGTAGTCTCGTGAGGGTTTACAGCAATGATACCCACAAACATTTTACAAAAGCAAAAAGGTAGTAAAACTAATGCACACAAAAGCAAAAAGACAAGAGAAAAGAGAATAAAGAAGTTAGTGACTATCATGTGAAACTTCTACTCCAAGTTACTAGTTGTTTTGTTTCTTTTTAAATTACCGAATAAGTAAATTCTCCGATTATATTTACCATTCTTTATATACACAGCCAACTAAATATTAATCAACTCATTTTTGCCCATAATAGTCATAAGCGCAGTTGATAAGAGAGTAGTTTTATCAAAATTCACACCTTTTTGTAGCAATGGAATAATTTTTCGGATTTTTTCGGATTTTTCGGATTTTTTCTTTCTTTTTCGGATTTTATTTTTTATTTACAATATCTTCCATCTATGTAGCGAGCTTTAGCCCGGTGGCTCCAAACCAGTTGGCTTTAGGGAACCAGATATTAAGACACCCCTACAGACTTAATTACTCAGACTTCAGATATATATATTTATTTGGCAACATCTTTGATCCATGTAACGAGTTTTGGGCCAGTGACTCCCAAACCAGTTGGCTTTAGGGCACTAGGTGTTAAAACACCCTTACAGACTTAATAACTCGGATCTCAGATTTTTTTTTAACTCCATTGTCATTTATAGATGCTTTCTCCAATGAAACTAGAGCACTGAATATTAAAAACTTTTCAATTACAGCTCATGTCCGTATGTTACCATGCATATTGATAATACCTGCCAACTGAGCATATGAAGATCCATTTTAGTCAATTTTATGGAGAATTCACAAATTAAATAATTCAAAAGGAAATAAACAAAAATTAACTTGTTCCGAAATAGGTTGAGATACGTATCAGAAGTGGAAATTCCTTACACAACTATCTCTCACCAATTTCACATTTTTAGTCAAAATAAATACAAAAACGCAAAATATTTTTGTAATTTTTGAAAATTTTTCAATTTTTTTTTTGTATTTTTTGAAAAAATTTTGGACTAAAAATAAAAAAAAAATAAAAAACATCAAACAAAACAAAATAACTAAACAAAATACTAGTTAATTAATCTCCTCCCCCAAACCTAAATGAGACATTGTCTCCAATGTCTTAAACAGTAGAAGATGAGTTTAGAAGAAATTACCTGGTTACCTGAAATTCTTCGAAAAAATTACCGATTAAGATCTATGTCCAATTTACGCTTCTTACCACGATCGTTGTCTGACCAGTTCAACTTGGAAAGAATGAGGTCGATTTTTAGTTCAAAGGCTAAAATTTGGTCAGTTAATTCCTTGGCCTTTGTTGCAGTCGGGAAAATACCTTACACTGATTTTGTGATGAACTCATGTCTTTTGGCTTCCGCAAGAAATACAAACAGAAAATTGAAAAAATGTTCAATGTTGAGTAATCCAATAGGCTTCTGATGAATGTTCAAGTGTGCCCATGATGCCACTGTGAATATTTCTTCAAATGTTCCAAGCCCACTTGGTAAAGCAATAAATGCATCAGCAGTATTGACCATTTCAAGGAGTTGTTCAGACATCCCCGAGACAATGCGTTCATCTCCATTTGTTTTTCCGATTATGTGTTCGTCCGCCAAATTTTTTGGAATGATTACCAAAACATGACTGCCACCCTCCTGAACAGCTTTTGAAATGCTTCCCATCAATCCAAGATTGCCTCCGCCATATAGTAGGTGCATATTTCGTTCTGCTATGACTCTCCCCATTTCTTTTGTAGCCTCAATGAACTCTGGTTTATTACCAGAGTTGAATCCACGGAAAACACAAATTCGCTTAACTTGTTGCTGTGAAGTTGCTTCCATTTTCTCTCTCTTATTTGGATGATTATCTGAATATGTAGAAGAGAAGAACGACGAGCTGAATTTATAGATCCTGAAAAAGGTGAGTAAAAATAGCATTAGTACATATCAAATGACAATTATTAGATGAATGTTAAAATAAATCGTGAAAGTCAAAAAGTATAGATCTTGTCGACGAAAATGAAAGAAAATAACAAAAGAAAAGAAAATCACAGCAATTATTAAGGCAACGTAATTGTGTACGCAATACGCCACTTGTTTGGTATATAAATCCATTAGGATGCGTCTCAAGAATCCATTCCTTACTCAGCCACCACTAATGAATTAGCTTTCATCTTTGTGATTGCCAAACACCATTCCTCCTTAAATGATTTGTTTGTGCCTTTCCCTACAAAATAACACACAAAATTAAAAACTCTACAACATGTATACACAAAATATGAAAACAGAAATTACAACAAATTGCATGGGTTACCTCCACACTAGCACTAAATTTTTTGTCTTCAGACAGACGTAACTGAAATCTATCTGTCAAGGAGGTTTCAGCGTCGTTTTGGATGTCCAATTAAATACAATCCCATGAGCGTTGCTTTTGAAGGGTCTCTTCCAACGGTAAGGTGGCAAAAAGAGTTTTGTCCCATTTAGTACTTGGCTACTTTTTTATTCTTTGTCGCTCCAGTAGTTCCTGAAAAAGAAAGAAAAATAATCAGGAGGTCTTGTATGGTGCTTGACTTGGAATGGAAGTTCCATTCTGTGAAGCTTCTGGGTGATATCTCTAAATTGTACTCCCCAAAACAGTGATGTTTCGCCTGAATGCTCTGAATCTTCAATAAGGTCAAACTTTTGATCCTCCATTTTCTCTGTTTCTTGTTCCAACTTTTCTTCACAGATGTATTTTAGGATCTCAGCATTCAGTTCTTCATCTGTCATGTGTGAAATGCATGCTTCATAAGTGTCAATCTGAGGATGTAAGGATATGTCTGATTTTAGGTCTTCATCCTCTGATATGACTGAAATGAATGGTTCAGGTAGATCTTCTTCAAACATCAATGCAATGGACGCTCCAAGATCTTCATTTTAAGGATACATAGTTCCATCCTTAATTGTTATTGGTGTAGTTGGTACAAACAACTCAGCTTCTTCATCAGAGTCAAAATCTGAATAATAAAAGTCAAACAGAGACTTTGCCGGTTTGGGTTCCTGAACTGATACTGCTCAGCCTCTTCCTCTGCTAATGTGTCACCGTGAAATGCTTGATACTCGAAAGATATATGTATTGATCGCTCGGGTGGTTACCATCGCATATTACACATCTCCCCGTTTCGTTCTGATGAGCAAATATAGTATTACTTGATTCTGAAATCCAGTGATAGTCGTTGGGCTGGACAACAGGCCTCAGAAAATCGGACTGTTGCTCACTGAATTGGGATGTATATTCTTCATGTAAAGCTCATAATCTTTCTATCTTCCAATAAAGATCCATGTCGACCACCTGAAATAAAAAAAAGAAATAAAAATTACAGATAAAAATAAAGAAAATTAGATACAAGTAAATTAGATAGCTTCAAAATTAATAACTCAAGAAAAATAAGTCCCTGGCAACGACGTCAAAAACTTGACCGGTGCGTAAACACACGCGTATAACGCAAGCGTACGTATCATTCAAGTAGTATAAAAATATCGATCCCACGAGGACTTATTTCCTACTGTTGTTATTAATTATTGATACTATTTATTTACAGATATCTAATTAGAGGAAGAATGGAATGATTGCTTTTGGTTGGTTGAATGTGGATTTGCTAAATAAAAGAAAAATAGACTCAAAAGAAAATACTAAGGAAAATAAAAGAAAAGACTAAATGATCTAGGGTCGTGATTCCACACAATATTATTCTAAAGATGAATTGATTCTCTTATATATGTGTAATAAATTAGTTTGCTAACCTGGAACATGAAAATATGCAAAAGCCTCTGTCGATGGTCAGATGCAAATATCCAGTATAACTGTAGGACACAGATGTTGATGACGCTATTCCGGGCTTGCGGCCCGGTTGGGAGTACGGAATAGCCCGCAGGGGAACTAAACTGGAGAAATAACATGGAGTCACCACCTGGTATGAACCGGGACAAAGATTTAAGGCCGCACTCACCCCTCGCAAGGGAAGACCTCAAACCGTTGGGTTCAGAATGGTCTCTTACTTATGTCACTTGTAACAATATGATTTGTGCAATAAATTAACCGAATCTACGCAACATATATGCTCAAAAGTATTCTATTTCTACATTCACATGCATGAAAATAAGGCTCGTATCTAAGTTTACATATATCCTATATCTAAGTTTGCATGCATAAAAGTAAATCGGAATACATCAAGCATACAATTTCATAAGCACATTACATTCATGGATACGGCAATACAAGCAAATGATAATTGTACAAACACGCTTAAAATTGAATCATAATAATGGCAAGTGCATAATTTCACAAACACATTGCATTGAAAATCATGGAAGCGCAAACAAGCAATAATTATACAAGCATGCATATTAAAGAGAGGCAATTAAGCGCATAATGTAAAGATATAGCTAAAGAGGCAATTATACGTTAAAATAAACATGCCATGGTGTGATGCAAAAGAAGATAGACAATAAAGGTGAAAGAAACAAGATGCAATATATGCCTACATCTATATAGGACTTCGAGTGTCCGATTAAACGTATCTCACGTTTAATCAAACGTACTTTGTCCGGCGCGGCAAAACGTTGTGGCAAAGGTAGCCCGTAGGCTTTCTATTCCTCAAAATGGAGGACCTTTAATCCAACTTGATTCGCCCATGCGCGATGCAATATGATGCATGATTATGCAAGAAGATGACATACAAAAAGCAAATAATGAAATAAAAGGCGCGGCAAAACATTGTGGCAAAGGTAGCCCTTAGGCTTATAATCCCTCGAAATGGAGGACCTTTAATCCAACTTGACAATCCCATGCGCATTACATTACAATGCATATAAAATAAAGAAAACTATATGGGACTTCGTATGTGCGATTGAACATATCTCACATTCAATAAAACACAACTCGTTGATGAATGGTAAATCTATCACTATTTCCCACTCATTTAACCTAATATTTTGTATATTTTCTTGAGTTTTATGAATATTTTGATGTGTTTTGTATTATTTTGTAGATAAATAAGGTTTCAGGACATTCTGGAGGTGATTTGGAGCAAAACAGTGAAAATTGACAAAAATGGCATTTTGGTAATTTTGGGCGTCGCGACGCCCATGCCCTTGGCGTCGCGATGCCTAACGTGCGCCGTGGTCTACTAATGTGTGCTTGGTAACCGAGTCAGAATTTGAAAAGTTTGACTTTGCTAACATGCACCGTGCCACGTGTCACCATCTCAGCAACTTGCTAACGTGCGCCGTGCCACATGTCATCATCCTACGGTGCCGAAAATCACCATCGCCACGTGTCATTCCACATGTCAGCCATGTCATCATCCACATCAGCAGTTGACCAAGTCAAAGTGCCACATCATTGCCACGTCATCATCAGCCAATCACAACGTGCCACGTGTCACACTCATACGGTGCTGACAATCACTGTCGCCACATCAGTGCCACGTCATCACCACGTCAGCACAATTATTGAGTTGTTAGCCGCCTTGCCACGTGTCACCTTATCCTCTTATCCAAATCACCACGTGTTAGGCCGAGAGAGTGCCACACCAAAAGGAGTTGGTGTTGCGACGCCCGAAGCCTATCCGCGCCTATAAATAGAGCTCGAGATTTTAGTTTTAGGTGTACCATTCTCTCTCACTTCTTTGATGTAAATAGGGAGTTTCTCTCTCTAGTTTCTTTTAGTTTTTAGATTTTAGTTTTGTAAATAATTTTAATTACGTTTTGTAATAACAGTAATTTACTTTCTTACTTTTTACAGTTTTTACTATTCACCATGAGGAGGTAACTTCACCATTTAGGGTGAAAGGTAATTCTTTTACTGTTATTATTTAGATTAATCTCCCTTAAAAATAATATATTCACTATTTAAAATATTGACTTAAAAAGGATACCGCCAGATTGGTCGGTTGGTAATTCATTTTAATCTGGTTTAAACCTGACTAATCAAGGATACCGCCAGATTGGTCGGTTGGTAATTAAATTTTCTTACCGCCTATATGACAAGTTTATTTTGGTTCCGCCTTTATGGCTGGTTGGACTTAATTTGACTTAATCAGGTTACCGCCTATATGGCTGGTTGGTAAAATAATCACAAGTTAATATATTATATTAAGGGAGATATCTAAATAGTAAATAGCAAAAGTTGATCCTTTTACCTTAGCATTTTATTTTATTTTACTTTTCAGCCTTTACTTTATGTCTTTTACTTTTCAGCATTTTTACTTTATGTCTTTTACTTTTAAGTCTTTACTAGTCCTAGTTATGTGTTAGTTATCTGGGGTTATGATGAATTCTAATATCACCGGTTTATAAGGGGTTATTTTATAGTTTGAGTAATTTAAAGGTTTATTTATTAAGTCTTAAGGTTAATGATTCTTGTTGTCTGATCACCAATAAGATTGATGTGGTAAATCTAAAATGAACTAGACATATGGATTTTAGGTTTCAGCCTTAGACTTAATAGCCCACGATATTCCTTGAGGATAGATAACCCTTTAATAGATTTCCTTACAGGATAGACATATACCTGTCGGGCGGGGGTAGCCATAATTGGAACTTAAACTTAATGAATCCACGTAATTTGGTTGACATAGACATATGATTCAATTGGGTTAAACTGGGTATTTACGTCTGACCATCGACAGAGGCTTTCGCATAATTTCGTGTTCCAGGTTAGTAAACCGATTTATTACACAAACATAAAATAATCACTTTATCTTTTAAAAGATATTAGAAGGATTCACAACCCTAAATGTTTGTGTCTTTTGTTATTTTCTTTAGTATTTTCTTTTGTCTTTTTTATTTATTTAACAAATCTACAATCAACCAAATCAATCAAGCAATCATTCTCTTCACCCTCAATTAGATATTTGTAAATAAATAGATTCAATAATTAATAACAACAGTAGGAATTAAGTCCTTGTGGGATCGATATTTTTATACTACTTGAACGATACGTGCGCTTGCGTTATACGTGTGTGTTTACGCCGGTCAAGTTTTTGGCGCCGCTGCCGGGGACTTATTTTTCTTGAGTTATTAATTTTGAAGCTATCTAATTTACTTGTATATAATTTTCTTTATTTTTATCTGTAATTTTTATTTCTTTCTTTTATTTTTCAGGTGATTGAAAAATGGAACATTATTGGGAGATTGAGAGATCATGAACTTTACTAAAAGAAGATACACCCCAATTCAGGGAGCAACAGTTCGGTTTTATGAGGCCTGTTGTCCAGCCCAACAATTATCACTGGATTCCAGAACCAAGCAATGCTACCTTTGCTCAACAGAACGTAATGGGGAGATGTGACATACGTAATGGTAACCACCCGAGAGATCATTGCGAGTACAACTACAATCCAGGGTGGCAGAGCTATCAAAATCCTTCATGGTACGAAGAACTATCACATTTTCCGTCTTATCCACCATCCACCTATGATTTTCATCAAGAACCAGAACCATCAGAGAAAGAACAGATGATTCATATGCTCAAAGATTAGTTCGAAGCAACTCAAATTGATGCACAAATTCAGAGTCAAACAGAATCCATACAGAGAATGACAAATCAAATAAGACAATTAACAGAAAACCAGAGCTACATACCTCAAGAACCATTTTCAGATGACACTGATGAAGCCTTCAAATACCAATCATTTCACGATGACACTTCAACAGAGGAAAAGGCTGAGCAGTATCAACAACCAGAGGTATCAGTTCAAGAGCCCGAACCAGCAAAGTCTCGATTTGATTTTTATTCTGACTTTGACGAAGATGAAGCTAAGCTGTTTGTACCAAATGCACTAACATTTGAGGATGGAATTCTGTATCCTCAAAATGAAGATCTTGGAGATTCCATTGCATAAATATTTGAAGAAGATCTACCTGAGCCAATCATTTCACCCAAATCAGAGGATGAAGACCTAATGTCAGACACATCTTTTCATCCTCAGGTGGAGCAAGAAGCAAAGCAAATGGAGGAGCAAATTATTGAAGATCCAGTGCATTCAAGAGAAACATCACTGTCTTGGGGAGTACATATCAAATATATCACCCAGAAGCTTGACAGAATGGAACTCCCATTCCAAGTCAAGCACCATACGAGACCTCCTGATTTTCTTTCTTTCTTTTCAGGAAACACTGGAGCGACAAAGAATAAAAAAGTGGCACAAGCACTGAATGAGACAAAACTCTTTTTGCCACCTTACCGTTGGAAGAGACCCTTCAAAAATAACGCTCATGGGATTGTCTTTAACCGGACGTCCAAAACCACGCTAAAACCTCATGGACAGATGGATTTCAGTCACGTCTGGATGAAGACGAAAAATTTAGCGCTAGCAGGGAGGTAACCCATGCAATTTGTTGTAATTTATGTTTTTATATTTTGTGTATACATGTTGTAGAATTTTTAATTTTGTGTGTTATTTTTATAGGGAAAGGCACAAATGGAGCATTTAAGGAGGAATGGTGTTTGGCAATCGCAAGATGAGAACTAATTCATTTGTGATGGCTGAGTAAGGAATGAATTCTTGAGATGCATCCTGATGAATTTACACTAAGCAAGAGGAGTATTGCGTACACAATTCCGTCGCATTAATAATTGTTTCGATTTGCTTTTTCTTTTGTTATTTTCTTTTATTTTCACCGACAAGATCTAAACTTTTTGACTTTTCAATATTTATTTTAACGTTCATATAATAATTGTCATTTGGCAGGTACTAGTGCTATTATTACTCACCCATTTTGCAGGTTCTATAAATTCAGCTCTACATTTCTCTTTTCGACACAACCAGGTATACATCCAAATAAGAGAGAGAAAATGGAAGCAACTTCACAGCAACGAGTCAAGCGAATTTGTGTTTTCTGTGGATCCAATTCTGGTAATAAACCAGAATTCATTGAGGCTGCAAAGGAATTGAGGAGAGTCATAGCAGAACGAAATATGCACATAGTATATGGCGGTGGCAATCTTGGATTAATGGGAAGTATTTCAAAAGCCGTTCAGGAAGGTGGCAAACATGTTTTGGGAATCATTCCAAAAACTTTGGCGGACGAACAATTAATTGGACCAACAAATGGAGATGAACGCATCGTATCAGGTATGTCTGAACAAATCCAAGAAATGATCAACATTACGGATGTGTTTATTGCTTTACCAGTGGGCTTGGAACATTTGAAGAAATGTTTACAGTAGCATCATGGGCACACTTAAACATTCATCAGAAGCCTATTGGGTTACTTAACATTGATCATTTCTTTGATTTTCTCTTTGTATTCCTTGCGGAAGCCAAAAGACATGAGTTCGTCACAAAATTAGTACATGATGTTTTCCTGACTGCAACAAAGGCCGAAGAATTAATTGACCAAATCCTATCATTTGAACCAAAAATCAACCCCATTCTTTCCAAATTAAACTGGTCAGATAACGATCGTGATAAGAAACGTAAATTGGACATAGCTCTTAATCGGTAATATTTTCGGCGAATTTCAGTTAATCAGGTAATATCTTCCAAACTCATCTTGTTTCTACTGTTTAAGACATTGGGTACAATGCCTCATTTAGGTTTGGGGGAGGAAATTAATTGATTAGTTGCTTGTTTTTAGTTTATGTTTTGTTTGTTGTTCAAATTTTTCGAAAAATACAAAAAAAAATTGAAAATTTTTCAAAAATTCCAAAAATATTTTGCATTTTTTGTGTTTTTATTTTGACTAAAAAGGTGAAATTGGTGAGAGATAGCTGTGTAAGGAGTTTCCACTCCTGAGACGTATTTCAAACCTATTTCGAAACAGGTTAATTTTTGTTTATTTCCTTTTGAATTACTTAAATCGTAAATTCTCCATAAAACTGACTTAAATAGATCTTCATATGCTTAGTTGGCAGGTATTATCAATATGCATAGTAACATACGGACATGAGCTGTATTTGAAAAGATTGTAATATTCAGTGCTATAGTTCAATTGGAAGAAGCATCTCAAAAAGTGATGGAGTAAAAAAAAAAAGTCTGAGATCCGGGTTATTAAGTCTGTAAGGGTGTTTTAACACCTAGTGCCCTAAAACCAACTGGTTTGGGAGTCACTGGCCCAAAGCTCGCTACATGGATCAAGGATGTTGAAAAAATATATATATCTGAAGTCTGGGTAATTAAGTCCGTAGGGGTGTTTTAACACCTGGTGCCCTAAAGCCAACTGGTTTGGGAGCCACCGGCCCAAAGCTCGCTATATAGACGGAAGGTATTGTATATAAATAAAAAGTCAAAATTCAAAAATCAAAGAAAAAATCAGAAAAATCAGAAAAATTATTCCATTGCTGCAAAAAGGTGTGAATTCTGATAAAACTTTAGGACAAAAATATTACTCTCTTATCAACTGCACTTGTGACTGTTGTGGGAAAAAATGAGTTGATTAATATTTTGTTAGCTGTGTTTATGGAGAATGGTAAAAATAATCGGAGAATTTACTTATTCGGTAATTTAGAAAGAAACCAAACAACTAGTAACTTGGAGTAGAAGTTTCACATGATTAGTCACTGACTTCTTTATTCTATTTCTCCTGTCTTTTTGCTTTTGTGTGCATTAGTTTCACTACATTTTTACTTTTGTAAAATGTTTGTGGGTATCATTGCTGTAAACCCTCACGAGACTACAACTCGTCCACTAGGGACACCTATGGGTTTAAAGGTTTGTTGCATACGCTAAATGCAACCGTGATCCCTACGAAAAATCTATCACTATTTCCCACTCATTTAACCTAATATTTTATATAGTTTCTTGAGTTTTTTTTGAATATTTTGATGTGTTTTGTGTTAATTTGTAGATAAATAAAGTTTCAGGACATTCTGGAGGAGATTTGGAGCAAAACAGTGAAAATTGGCAAAAAGGACATTTTGGTAATTTTGGGCGTCGCGACGCCCATGCCCTCGGCGTCACGACGTCTAACTTGCGCCGTGGTCTGCTAATGTGTGATTGGTCAACGAGTCAGAATTTGAAAAGTTTGACTTTGTTAACGTGCGCCGTGCCACGTGTCACCATCTCAGTAACTTGCTAACGTGCGCCGTGCCACGTGTCATCATCCTACGGTGCCAAAAATCGCCACGCCACGTGTCATTCCACATGTCAGCCATGTCATCATCCACATCAGCAGTTGACCAAGTCAAAGTGCCACATCATTGCCACGTCATCATCAGCCAATCACAACGTGCCACGTGTCACAATCCTACGGTACCGACAATCACTGTCGCCACATCAGCGCCACGTCAGCATAATTATTGAGTTGTTAGCCGCCTTGCCACATGTCACCTTATCCTCTTATCTGAATCACCACGTGTCAAGCCGAGATAATGCCACGCCAAAAGGAGTTGGCGTCGCGACGCCCGAAGCATATCCGCGCCTATAAATAGAGCTCGAGATTTTAGTTTTAGGTGTACCATTCTCTCTCACTTCTTTGATGTAAATAGGGAGTTTCTCTCTCTAGTTTCTTTTAGTTTTTAGTTTTTAATTTTGTAAATAATTTTAATTACGTTTTGTAATAACAGTAATTTACTTTCTTACTTTTTACAGTTTTTACTATTCACCATGAGGAGGTAACTTCACCAGCTAGGGTGAAAGGTAATTCTTTTACTGTTATTATTTAGATTAATCTCCCTTAAAAATAATATATTCACTATTTAAAATATTGACTTAAAAAGGATACCGCCAGATTGGTCGGTTGGTAATTCATTTTAATCTGGTTTAAACCTGACTAATTAAGGATACCGTCAAATTGGTCGGTTGGTAATTAAATTTTCTTACCGCCTATATGATAGGTTTATTTTGGTTCCGCCTTTATGGCTGGTTGGACTTAATTTGACTTAATCAGGTTACCGCCTCTATGGCTGGTTGGTAAAATAATCACAAGTTAATATATTATATTAAGGGAGATATCTAAATAGTAAATAGTAAAAGTTGATCCTTTTACCTTAGCATTTTATTTTATTTTACTTTTCAGCTTTTAATTTATGTCTTTTACTTTTAAGCATTTTTACTTTATGTCTTTTACTTTAAAGTCTTTACTAGTCCTAGTTATGTGTTAGTTATTTGGGGTTGTGATGAATTCTAATATCACCGGTTTATAAGGGGTTATTTTATAGTTTGGGTAATTTATTGGTTTATTTATTAAGTCTTAAGCTTAATGCTTCTTGTTGTCTGATCACCAATAAGATTGACGTGGTAAATCTAAAATGAACTAGACATAGGGATTTTAGGTTTCAGCCTTAGACTTAATAGCCCACGATCTTCCTTGAGGATAGATAACCCTTTAATAGATTTCCTTACAGGATAGACATATACCTATCGGGCGGGGGTAGCCATAATTGGAACTTAAACTTAATGAATTCAGATAATTTGGTTGACATAGACATATGGTTCAATTGGGTTAAACTGGGTATTTGCGTCTGACCATCGACAGAGGCTTTCGCATAATTTCGTGTTCCAGGTTAGTAAACCGATTTATTACACAAACATAAAATAATCACTTCATCTTTTAAAAGATATTAGAAGGATTCACAACCCTAGATCTTTGTGTCTTTTGTTATTTTCCTTAGTGTTTTCTTTTATCTTTTTTATTTATTTAACAAATCTACAATCAACCAAATCAATCAAGCAATCATTCTCTTCACCCTCAATTAGATATTTGTAAATAAATAGATTCAATAATTAATAACAACAGTAGGAATTAAGTCCTCGTGGGATCGATATTTTTATACTACTTGAACGATACGTGCGCTTGCATTATACATGTGTGTTTACGCCGGTCACTCGTCCGGCGCGGCAAAACATCGTGGCAAAGATAGCCCTTAGGCTTTTTATCCCTCAAAATGGAGGACCTTTAATCCAACTCGATTTGCCCATGCGCAACATATCATCAATACATAAATAAATATCGTACACAAAGTACATGGCAGAATAATAAAAGAACGTGGCGAAGTATCGTGGTCAAGGTAGCCTATTAGGCTTTTCTTCCCCCAAATGGAGAACCTTTGGACAACATAACAAGCCCATGCGCTTTACATTACAATGCATATTAAAATAAAGACAACTATATCAGACTTCGTATGTCCGATTGAACATATCTCATATTCATCCAAACATACTTCGTTCGGCGCGGCAAAACATCGTGGCAAAGGTACCCCGTAGGCTTTTTATCCCTCAAAATAGAGGACCTTTAATCCAACTTGATTTGCCCATGCGCACTATCTCATCAATACACAAACAAATAACAGGCAGAAATTAAATGGCGGAATGTAAGAAGCGAATAATAAACAAACAAGACAAAAGGAAACATGTTCCGTTTGCTCAAATGGTACGTGGAATTGTTTCCCAAGTACAGACCGCACTACCATCCATTCGGATTCGGCTACGAAATTTACTTCTGGGTTTCCATCCTATATACCATATGAGACGACACATTTTCCATTCATTCAAAGGCCACAACACACATTAACCAACGACTCTCATGCGAAGAAATTCAATAAACAATGAAAATATAAATGAAAAATAAATAAGGAAAGTGCCCTCATGTCTAACCTTTTATGTCGACTCTCGGGCGTGCGTTACATTGTGGTCGGAAGGGCTAAAACTCTGCAACTTTTCTGGTTCACTGGTTCACGTCTTTCCTCGCTGTTTTCACTGCTCGGGCTACTATTTTCACTTCATTTTGCTACTATTGTTGCTGTATTTTCTAGTCACTATTTTTGGTGTATTAATGGACTGTTTTGGTGCAGTTTTAAGGGGTACGAGCTGCGGTTTTTTGGTGATTTCTGAGGGGATTTCTGGACAGATTTCAGTACAATTTTGGGATAGTTTCTGGGCAATTTCAGGGGTGTTTTCAAGGTCTAAACCTGCGACAAAATGGGCAGTGGGGACTGGGCAGTGTGCGACAGTTTTTGTGGCAGTGAGGGGGCTTATGGGGCTCCATTTTGGGCAGTGAATGGAGGCTTGAACTGGGCAGTAAGAGGGCTATTTTGTGTGTATGGATGGGTGGTTTTTGGGTGTGTTTTCAGTGGTGTTTTGCGGCAATGAAGGGTGTTGTTTTGGTTGGTGATTTTCGGTGATGGATTGTGTTTAGGGGGTGTATATTCAGTTATTGAGAGTGAAGGAGGAGAAAAGAAATTTTTTTTGTGCTTGTTCTTGAGTTATGCATGAATGGTTAGGAGGGGGAGTGTTGGATTTGTGTTTCTTTTATAGACAAAGGTTAAGGTGAATCCATGTTTAAAAAGGAATAAGTTTTATGTATTAAAGAGATGCCATTTAATTAGTGTCACACAAGGAAATCCTATATTTAATTAGAGACACGATTTGTTCAAATTAGGAAGATCATATATTTGATTTATTTTAATTAGGCTTGAGATTTGTTTTGTTAGGAATATCATATATTTTCTTTGTCTTGATTAGATAGGCCATTATTTAGATTTTATTTGATTTGTTTTGATTTTACCATGTGTTAAATATGTATTTTATTATTTTGGGTGAAGTTTAATTGGGCTTGGGCGTGTGGGCCTCCTCCTTAGGCGTGTGGTTGGATTTTGGTGGTGGGTTTAGTGTGTGTGGGCTAGGTGTGTGGCTTGCGAGGGTTTTGGGCCAAGGTTAAGTTTTAAAACGGAAATCCAACTAGCGAACCCTAGAATAAGCAAATGAATCAAATCAAAATGTCAATTCTTGATGTTTCCCTTTCGATGACTGTTTCCCATGACTTATGTGACTTAAAAGGTAGTGACTCCAAATGAGACTCATCATCGGGACTTACATGCAAAAATATAGTGCCTACAGTCGCCCCCACTTTGATAGGACTTGTGCAGTGTGTGACAATGACAATCCTATCAAAGTTTGTGCAATGCATTTTTACTTACCTGGCTCGCCAGCTGCCACCTAACTTGCCTGTTGCCTTGAACTGAGTTGATGATTTATTAGACCTTGATCCTGGGACGCAACCCAATAACTAAACCGACAATGGGGGCCTCGACCCTGGGACGCATCCCAATACCGCTGAAAATGTGGGTCATGACCCTGGGACGCATCCCTAAAATTGATGATGTAGGGGGCCAACAGCTCTGGGACACATCCCAATAACTGCAACCGACAATGGAGGCCTCGACCCTGGGACACATCCCAATACCACTGACAATGTGGGTCACGACCCTGGGACGCATCCCCAAAACTGATGATGCAAGGGGCCAACGGCCCTGGGACGCATCCCGATAACTGCAACCGACAACGGGGGCCTCGACCCTGGGATACATCCCGATAACGTTAACAATGTGGGTCACGACCCTGGGATGCATCCCCAAAACTGATGATGATGTGGGTCACGACTCTGGGACGCATCCCCAAAACTAATGATGATGTGGGTCATGACTTTGGGACGCAACCCCAAAACTACTAATGATGTGGGACATGACACTGGGACGCATCCCTAAAATTGCTGATGATGTGGGTCACGACCCTGAGATGCATCCTCAAAACTGTTGATGATGTGAGTCACGACCCTAAGATGCATCCCAAAACTGCTGATGATGTGGGCCTCGCCCCCTTGGATGCATCCCCAAAACTGATACTGATGTGGGCCTCGACCCTTGGACTCATCCCCAAAAACTGATATTGATGTAGGCCTCAACCCTGGGACTTATCCCCAAACTGATACTGATGCTGACGTGGGCCTCAACCCTAGGACTCATCCCCAAAAATGATACTGACGTGGGCCTAAACCCTGGGACTCATCCTCAAAAACTGATACTGATGTAGGCCTCAACCCTGGGACTCATTCCCGAAAACTGATGCTGATGTATGCCTCAACCATGAGACTCATCCCCGAAACTGATACTGATGCTGATGTGGGCCTCGACCCTTGGACTCATCCCTAAAACTACTGATACTGATGCTGATGTGGGCCTCGACCCTGGGACTCATCCCCAAAACTGATGATGATGTAGGCCTTGACCTTGGGACTCATCCCTGAAATTGATTCTGATAAAGATGCGGGCCTCGCCCCCAGAGTGCCATACTCGGCAAGACTGATTCTGATAAGGATGTGGACCTCGTCCTCAGAGTGCCATACCCGACAAAACTGATTCTGATAAAGATGTGGGCCTCGCCCCCATAGTGCCATACCCGGCAAGACTGATTCTGATAAAGATGTGGGCCTCCCCCCCAGAGTGCCATACCCGGCAAGACTGATTCTGATAAAGATGTGGGCCTTGGCCCCAGAGTGCCATACCTGGAAAAAATGATACTGATAATGTTGTGGGCCTCGCCCTTGAGACTCATCCTCATAAATGATATGGATGATGTGATGGTTTATTTCAACATACTATACTTCCTCTCATGAGATAATCCTGATAGTCAGACATATTTTCATCCTTAACGAATGCTTCGCGTCGAAACCAGAGAACCTTCAAAGTACTTGATACACTCAACTCCAATTGTCTGAATAGGTGATCTGAACTAAACTCCTAGTGTGTAATCTAAGGCTCTTTCACAACTTTAATCCTTAAGTAGGCTAACTTAATGATTTCATCTCGGAGAATCAGATCGGTGGGTCTAACCAATCTAGATTTCTTGATCACATTCTATGATTACTTCGTCATACTCAACATGATATGGTCTTCTTCTTTTTTCTTTCATCTCTTTATTTTCATTCTTTTCATTCTTTCTCTTTCTCTTTTTTTTTGATTTTTGACACACCTACCCTTTAAGGTAGAATTTCTCCTCATGGTGGTCCTAATACTCGTCCATGGGTAGCTTCACGCTTATCGATTATAGGCGGTATATTTTTTCTATTTTTTCATCACATAGACTCTTTCTTTATTTCCAACCATATCATATATCGTAGCATAAGTAAACTAGGGTGGACATCTAGGCAAACGGTCATTCACCGATCCATCATCCCTTTGACTAGTCATTTTGCAAACCGCTCAGGTTTCCACTGTTGAGATCCCGTAATCAAGTGCTCACGAGTCCAGTTGAGATCAATCCATTCAGAATACCGGACGAGATCACATCTCACACTTGTCGTTTCTAGGGTTTCTCCCTACAGCAAACAATGCCATCACCAGACATATTTTTAAATATCAAAGCTTCTCTCTCTCCCCTCTCTCTCTTTTTTCTCTTTCTCCCATCTTTTTTTTCCCTTTTTTTTTCACTCATTCCACAGAATTCTTCCGTCGTCTTCTGATAATGTAGGCTTCGCCCATTGAGATTCATTCCCGAAACTCAAACTCATGTGGGTCTCAACCCTGGGACTCCTCCCCAAAACTAACACCAATGTGGGCCTCAACCCTCAGATTACTACCCGAATCTAACACCAATATGGCCTCAGCCCTAGGATTATTACCCGAATATGATATTGTGCTTTCACTATTTCTGAATGGATTGTCTTTGCCGCTTTCTCTTTTTTTTTTCTTCAAAACTTGTGAATACAAAACGAAACAGACACAAAAAGAATGCGAAATACGTTACGTGTATGCATGCATGCATGAGTGAATTTCATGTCCTGTTGGGTTAGGTCTTCGGTAAATTCCCTTAGTCACTGCTCGGTATTCTCTTCCTTAGGCAAAATACTATTTCATTCTATTCACGTTGGTGAGCTCGTTCTCTTCTAAGTCTGACAGTCTCACTGCCCCATTTTCCATTACTGAATGGCTATCCTGTCTTTTTTGCTTGCTTCTTCCGCGGATTCCCCGTGTTCTAAACATCGTTGAGTATCATAGTACCAGGGTTGAATACTTTTGTCAAATGTACTCATGTTGTAGGTTGAAAGGGAGAGACTCAGACAAGTAAAAAAATGAACGCCTTTATTATCATTAAGAAAAGGTTCGAACAAGCAGACAAAGTCAATGTCTTTATTATAAATGCTGGATCATAATTGAATAAGATCAGGGAAACAAGCATCTCCATAATTTACAACTTTGTCTCCCCTTGTTTTCTTACTTTCTTCGACCATCAGCTTTTCCAGGTATAGTAATTCCTCTTCCCATTCACTTCCCCTTTTTGCAACCTCCGTATCGTCATTGTCTGAGAAGTTCCTCCAAAAATCCCTCATCTGCTCCGTTTCACCTTTACCACTGTTGTCCCGTATCCACATGCGAGAATTTTGGTGGTTGTGGGTTTGGAAGACAAGGTTGTCGGGTAGGTCAGAGTGGATCATGTTGGTGGGTGGAGGTTTTCTGTGCGTGCTGGGTTGATCTTTTTCTGGGTCAGTTATTTCATTGGAGTCTATGAGGTCCTGGATCTCATGCCTAAGGCGGGAGCATTTGTCAGTTTCGTGGCCTCTTTGCCGGTGGTAGTGACAATAAAGGTTTAGCTTAAGGTAGCTGGCACATGGTTTGGAAGTGGTTTAGGTTTTAAGGGACTTAGGAGTCCTTGCCTTTTCAGCTCTTCAAACACCTTTGACAAAGGTCTACCTAAATTGGAGAATTGCCTGTCCCTGATAGGGACGATCTCAGAAGGAGGGAGTTTGGTCTCCGAAGGTTCTCCGATGGTCTTTCCATTCAGATTGTAAAACTTTCTGTTGTTGCCTATACGAGGTACGGTCAAACTGGCCACAACATTAGTCAGAACTTGCAACATCTCAATAATTTCGGTTACTTTGGTCTCCAATTGATCCAGGCGGGATCCCTCATTGACTGACTCACTCATGTTGGCTGATGGTCTTCTGACAAGTCTTCCTTCTTCCCCAACGTAACGGGTATCTATGATGGCTTTTAGACACAAGGTTTAACGTGATGCGTGTATGCATGAAGTGCATGAGATATGTGCGATGTATGGAATATATAAGCCAATTAAGATTTTTACACTAGTTGGCCCATTATCATTTTAAAGTATTCAATCACGCTATTGCGTGGTGAAAACTTGTCCCATTTGAAAAAGGCCCAACAGGTTTACACTTTGCGATAACATGCCTAATGACTTCAAATGATAAGAGGCCCAAACATAAAATGTCCCATCGTCATTTTAGAAACTTTAGCCCAATTTTCATAGGATACGAACTCATCCCAGTTTAAATGACCCAACAAGTTCGCATTTCTGACAAGAAGCCCAACTGAATCTAAATGATGATGGTCCCAAACATAAGCATAAAGAAATAATTTCTACAAAGTGGCCGATAGGCATTTCAGAAAATTTTGGCCCAATTGTCATAGGATACGAACTCATCCCAATTTAAATGGCCCAATAAGTTCGCATTTCTGACAGAAGTCCAACTGAATCCAAATGACAATGGTCCCTAAACACAAGCATAAGTAAATAATTTCTACTAGTTCTATGACTAAGGTTCACATGCGGGTTTACGGGAGTGTGGACAAAAGCTCTCACTGACGAAGGATTGCCCACAACTAGATCTCCCCACTCAGGGGTCCGAGCGACCAAGTGAGCACACATTTTTTATACACTAAAGTACGTGCCAACGAGTTATGGTGTGTGACTGAATGTCAAATGGATTTCCCATTGTAGATTCCCCAGAGGGAGGGCGGAACGAACTCTCTAAAAACCCAAGCCCCTTAGGCTCTTATCGCTTGGTGACAAGAATAAACAACGAGTCTTCCAAATTAGTCCATCACAGTAAGCTACGAGTAAATGGTTAACTAGGTGCCTTCACAGCTTTTCCTTATAGAAAGGTAGTGAGTGAAGGAAGACACCAAACCATTACCTAGCCTTAAAAGTGCCTTTGATTAAACCCCTTTCAACCCACGGTAAACACAGTTAACTAAAACATAAATCACAATCATTACAAGACATTATTTCGGGGACGATTCTCTATCCCCAGTGGAGTCACCAGACTGTAGGAGACAGATGTTGACGACGCTGTTCCGGGCTCGCGGCCTGGTTGGGAGAACAGAATTGCCCGCAGGGGAACTAAACCGGAGAGATAACATGGAGTTGCCACCCGGTATGAACCGGGACAATGATTTAAGACCATACTCACCCCTCGCAAGGGAAGACCTCAAACCGTTGGGTTCGGAATGGTCCCTTACTTATGTCACTTGTAACAATATGATTTGTGCAATAAATTAACCGAATCTACGCAACATATATGCTCAAAATTATTCTATTTCTACATTCACATGCATGAAAATAAAGCTCGTATCTAAGTTTGCATATATCCTATATCTAAGTTTGCATGCATAAAAGTAAATCGGAATACGGCAAGCATACAATTTCATAAGCACATTACATTCATGGATACGGCAATACAAGCAAATGATAATTGTACAAGCACGCTTAAAATTGAATCAGAATAATGGCAAGTGCATAATTTCACAAACACATTGCATTGATAATCATGGAAGCGCAAACAAGCAATAATTATACAAGCATGCATATTAAAGAGAGGCAATTAAGTGCATAATGTAAAGAGATAGCTAAAGAGGCAATTATACGTTAAAATAAACATGCCATGGTGCGATATAAAAGAAGATAGACAATAAAGGTGAACGAAATGAGATGCAATATATGCCTATATCTATATAGGACTTCGAGTGTCCAATTAAACGTATCTCACGTTCAATCAAACGTACTTTGTCCGACGCGGCAAAACGTTGTGGCAAAGGTAGCCCGTAGGCTTTCTATTCCTCAAAATGGAGGACCTTTAATCCAACTTGATTTGCCCATATGCGATGCAATATGACGATGATTATGCAAGAAGATAACATATAAAAAGAAAATAATGAAATAAAAGGCGCGGCAAAACATAGTGGCAAAGGTAGCCCTTAGGCTTTTAATCCATCGAAATGGAGGACCTTTAATCCAAATTGATAAGCCCATGCATATTAAATTACAATGCATATAAAATAAAGATAATTATATGAGACTTAGTATGTCCGATTGAACATATCTCACATTCAACCAAACACACCTCATCCAGCGGGATAAAATGTCGTGGCAAAGGTAGCCCTTAGGCTTTTTATCCCTCAAAATGGAGGACCTTTAATCCAACTCGATTTACCCATGCGAAACATATCACCAATACATAAATAAATATCATACACAAAGTACATGGCGGAATAATAAAAGAACGCGGCGAAGTATCATGGTCAAGGTAGCCTATTAGGCTTTTCTTCCCCCAAATGGAGAACCTTTGGACAACATAACAAGCCCATGCGATTTACACTATAATGCATATTAAAATAAAGACAACAATATCGAACTTCGTATGTCCGATTGAACATATCTCACATTCAACCAAACATACTTCGTCCGACGCGGCAAAACATCGTGGCAAAGGTATCCCGTAGGTTTTTATCCCTCAAAATAGAGGACCTTTAATCCAACTTGTTTTGCCCATGCGCACTATCTCATCAATACACAAACAAATAACATGCGGAAATTAAATGGAAGAATATAAGAAGCGAATAATAAACAAATAAGACAAAAGGAAACATGTTTCGTTCGCTCAAGTGGTATGTGAAATTGTTTCCCAAGTACAGACTCCACTACCATCCATTCGGATTCGGCTACAGAATTTATGTCTGGGTTTCCATCCTATATACCATATGAGATGACACATTTTCCATTCATTCAAGGGCCACAACACACATTAACCAACGACTCTCATGCGAAGAAAATTCAATAAACAATCAAAATATAAATTAAAAATAAATAAGGAAAAGTGCCCTCAGGTCTAACCTTTTATGTCGACTCTCGGACATGTGTTACACGGTGGTGTAGGCATTGCATTTTTGCATGTGAAACCCGATGAGGAGTCTTATTTGGAGACAACTACCTTTTAAGTTACTGAAACCGCGGGAAACGGACATCGGAAGGGAAGAGTCAAGAATTGACTCATTGACGGATTAAGTTCACTAGTTTGGCTTCAAGTAACTCGTTTGTTTTCTGTTTTAAAATTTATGCTCGGCCCGAGACACCTAAACCCGGCCCACACCCACCTAGCCACACACAAACATAGCCCAAACACTTAACTAAACCAACATGCACCTAGCCAAGCCCACTCCCACCCACCAAAGCCCACACGCCCATCCCCTTTAAAATACACCCCAAATTAAATAAATATTAGTTAAAACATTAACTAAATAAGATAATAATTAAATTAATTAAATAATTAAATAAAACATTTACCAAACATAAAATAAACATTTACCAAACATAAAATAAAATCATGACTAATTTAAATAATTTAAATATATTATATACTAAAACTAAAAAGAATATATGCCTAATTAAAATCAATCCTAACCAATTAAAACCAATCAAATATTTGACTTCCTAATCTAATAAGACATCTACCAATTTAAGAATATTTGACTTCCTAATCCAACAAGACATCCACCAATCTAATATTACAACTTCCTAATTTAAAATATTTTGTCCCCCCTCAATCTTGTATATACCATTCCTATCACTCATAATTTGGAAACAAATTCTTCCTTGTGAGACAAGGGCAAACCCTACCTCTCTTCTATATAAACATGCACTAACCTAACCACCCCTCTCCTCCAACCTCTCTAGTCCACGCCCAAGACCTCTCAACTCTCTCATATCACACGAAAATTACAAGAAAACACAAGCAAAAAACCTCTCACAAGTCACGACATTCATAAAAAAATAACAAGAAAAAAATTTCTCTTCATCTTCACTCTCTCATTACCGAATTACAGCAGCCCAATAACTCCCAATACAGCAGCTACACCACCAAAATTTAGCATCAAAACAGCCCCCTACACGCCCCAAACAACCCCCCTTACTGCAGCCCCTGTTTCACGCCATTAGCCCTCCATTTTCCCCTCAAATTGATGCCATTACTGCCCCAAAAAACGCACCTGAAACAGCCCCTGTACTGCACGCCCAAATCACTCAAAACAGCCCCCTAAAAAATCCCAAACCAGTGAGCAAAAACTGCACATCTAACCCTTAAAAAACTATAAAAAAATATGCACATTTAGCCCTTAAAACAACCAAAACAGTCCACTAAAACACAAAAACAAGAGCTGAAACAGTGAGCAGAAAAACACATCAAAAACAGCAGCAAAACGAAGCCAAAACAGCGGAAAAAACAGTGGAACAGCGAGCCAAAACGCGAAGCTAGTGAACCGGAAGAGTAAGGATCTTTTATCCCTTCCGATCTCCGCGAAACGCAAGTCCGAGGACAACTAAAAAGGTTAGACCTGAGGGTATTTTTTCACACTTATTTCTATTTAATTTCTGGTCATTTATTTTGATTATATTTTCTGTATTTGTTGCATTTGTTGTGTATATGATGTTTGTTGTGGATGTTGGATGAATGGAAGTGTCGTCTCTTGTGGTATATAGAATGGAATCCCAGACGTAAATTCCGTAGCCGAATCCGAATGGACGGTAGTGCGGTCTGTACTTGGGCAACAATTCCACGTACCACTTGAGCAAACGACACTTATTGATTTTATGTTATCTTGTACATTTAATTATTTACCATTTAATTTTTCCGTCTTTTAATTTCCGCATATCATTTATTTATGTCACATGGAGATGATGCGCATGGGCTTAGTAAGTGCGATGAAAGGTCCCCTTAAAGGGGTTAAAATCCTTTACCACGATGCTTCGCCGCGCCAGATGATGTATACTTGATTGGATGAAAGATGTGTTCAATCGGGTATACGAAATCCGATATCTTTTATTTATTTATTTTATTTTTTTATGCATTATGTAATATGTGCGCATGAGCTTAACTAGGGTGGTTTAAAGGTCCTCCATTCGAGGGAAAACACCATAAGGCTACCTTTGCCATGATGTTTTGCCGCGCTGTTTATTACGCGATTTATCGCTGTTTTACAAAATCCCTTTTTTATGCATCTTTATTTATTACACTTTATTATGTAACATGTGCGCATGGGCTTAACTAGGGTGGTTTTAAGGTCCTCCATTCGAGGGAAAACGCCATAAGGCTACCTTTGCCATGATGTTTTGCCGCGCTATTTATTACGCGATTTATCGCTGTTTTACAAAATCCTTTTTTTATGCATCTTTATTTATTGCACTTTATTATGTAACATGTGCGCATGGGCTAAACTAGGGTGGTTTTAAGGTCCTCCATTCGAGGGAAAATGCCATAAGGCTACCTTTGCCATGATGTTTTGCCGCGTTGCTTATTACGCGATTTATCGCTGTTTTTCAAAATTCTTTTTTCATGCATCTTATTTATGGCACTTTATTATGCATTGTGTGTGCATGGGCTTAACTAGGGTGGTTTAAAGGTCCTCAATTCGAGGGAAAATGCCTTAAGGCTACCTTTGCCATGATGTTTTGCCGCGCCGTTATTTACGCGATTTATCGCTGTTTTTGCAAAATGTCATTTCAACCATGCACTTTATTTCTTTTTTTGTTGCGCAATGTTGTGTCATGCTTTCTTTGCCATATCATTCATCCATATGACATCTCATTGCATAATCTTGTATCACATATAACATGCTTAATGGAAAATTGGTAGTAATTATATAGATATAGACGCATGTTGCATTTCTCTCCTTCTCGGTATTCCTTTCTTTCACTCATGTTAGTTGCATTCTTTGGCATACTTAAATTGGTACCTTTCTTCATCTTCTCAAGTTATGTGTTTTGTATTGATTTCGTTTATCATGCGGTTATTTGACCATATTTTATATGCTTATTTACATAGTGCGCCTATAACATTATTTGTCGTCATTTTGATTTCCTTTATATTACATGCAAATATCACCATGACTGCTTGTGTTTATGTTACATGAATGATTGAATTTTGATGGCGTTATGTGCTTGTTGTTGCAGAGGCCTATCTTTAAGCATGTGAATTTAGCAATAAGACTTGATTTCATGTATGTTAGATGTAAACTTTGCTTTTAAGCATGTGAACTTAGGATTGTGGTACACTTGGAAATATATGTCATAGGCTTGGTTGGATTATTGCATAAATCTTTACATTACAAGTGGCATAAGTAAGGGACCATTCCGAACCCAATGGTTTGAGGTCTTCCCTTGCGAGGGGTGAGTGCGGCCTTAAATCTTTGTCCCGGTTCACACCGGGTGGCGACTCCCTTATTCTACAGTTTAGTCCTCCGTTGGCTACTCCGTACTCCCAACTAGGCCCCCGAGCCTAGAACAGCATGCGTCGCCCAGCTCCTGTGTTCCCACAGGTGGTCGGAAGGGCTAAAACTCCGCAACTTTTCTGGTTCACTGGTTCACATTTTTCCTCGTTGTTTCACTACTCGAGCTAATGTTTTCACTCCATTTCACTGTTATTTTTGCTGTATTTTATGGTCAATATTTTTGGTGTATTAATGGACTGTTTTAGTGCGGTTTTAAGGGGTATGAGCTGCGTTTTTTTGGTGGTTTGGGGGGGATTTCAGGATAGATTTCAGTGCCGTTTTGGGACAGTTTCTGGCATTTCAGGGGTGTTTTGAAGGTCTAAACCTGCGGCAAACTGGGTAGTGGGGACTGGGCAATGTGCGACAGTTTTTGTGGCAGTGAGGGGGGCTTATGGGGCCCAGTTTTGGGTAGTGAAGGGAGGCTTGAATGGGCAGTAAGGGGGTTGTTTTGCATGTATGGATGGGTGGTTTTTGGGTGTGTTTTCAGTGGTGTTTTGCGGCAATGAATGGTGGTGTTTTGGTTGGTGCTTTTCGGTGATGGATGTGTGTTTAGGGGGGGGGTGTGTATTCGGTTCTTGAGAGTGAAGGAGGAGAAAATAAAATTTCTTTTTTGTGCTTGTTCTTGAGTTATGCGTGAATGGCTAGGAGGGGGGAGTGTTGGATTTTTGTTTCTTTATAGACAAAGGTTAGGGTGAATCTGTAGGAAACGCTTTCCTCGCGCAGCGGAAGCGATTAGGCACATGGATCGACCTTGAAATTTTTTTTCTGCTTTGCCCTTCCTTTAGCCGAATGTAACCAGTGGGTATTCTGAAATTTTACTTCTGTTTCGGACAAGATTTCAGCCCCGGAATACCCCTGAAATAGTCACCGAACAGCCCCCGAATTGCAGTGAATTATTGGACTGTTTTGCACCTGGTACACAACCGAACTGCACACAAACCAGTCCACTATAGGTGTGAACTGCTAGAGTATTTAAGGTCTGATTTTATCACTCAAAAATAATCCCAACTCATCCCCAAAATATCCCCAAAGTGTTTCCCAAAATCTCGAATTAAAACAAAACAAAACTAGCCCCAAATCAAGAGGCAAATGTGCGGCAATGAGGTGAAACTAAACCTCACTGCCGTGACCTGATGAATAGAGGAAAATGATGATTTGTTTGTCACAACAAAGTCTTCCGTGTTATGTCTCGTTACCAACGGAGAGTAGTGTGGGCTACACTCACAAAATAACTCCCTAAGCAATTTTAGAGATTCAATCACACTTAGTATTTTATTATTCTTCTTATGTTCTTCAATGGAGTTGCTCAACTTTTGAGAGAATGGTAGAGAAGAAGAAGAAGCTGGCTAGGGTTCACGAATGAGAGTTATACAAAAGAAAATCAAATTTTCTTTTTATATTTAGGTTAATTATTTCCAAAAACAAAACAACTAATCCCCTCCCCTTATGTTCAAAATTCGGCCATAGTAAGGATTTCATTCAATTTTTGTAACATCAAATATTTAATTACCATTATTAAAAAGATGTTATAAAATTGAATAAGCAATAAACCATGTTGAAAGTCATTACTTCCAATAATAATGCAAAGGATTATTTAGTTTCCAAAACAAACAAATCCATTCCCTTATACACTAAGGAATTCGGCAATGGCATATATTCTTTTCATTAATTTTGTAACCATAATATTTACTTTCCAAAAAGCCAATATATGTTACAAATTAAATGTTATGATTAATTTTGAAAGTCATTACTTCCAAAATTAAATCAGGGTTTCCAAAACCCATAATATAGAAATTATAATCTTAGCCTTTTAAATTATATCATCTATATAATCAATATTTTATATTTTATATTTATCATATAATTATTGATACCATACATTACTTTTAATATATAGTTTCAAGTGTGACAAATAATATTACAAATAATATTAATAATATTTATACATATGTGAGCATATAATTGGACTATCCAATTACATTAATCCACTATAGTAAATCGAGCTAGCACGGCGACCAAATGGACCTACGGTTCCGAGCTCCAATAATCTCGAAATATTAATTAAGCTCTTAATTAAATATTTCAAATTATTAACTCAGGGTTATTCCACTAAAAACCCGAAGTTGCACTCTCGTTGTCGTTGATGAAATATTAAGCCGAACCAAGTCGGTGTCCACCGATATAGTCATTACATATGAATGAACCTTCATGAGTATCTCGTAATTAGAGCCGGATCATAATGTCCGACATACCCCTCTATTTATATTTCTATTCGTAATAGAAAGACTTGAGCGCTCAAATCGTTCAAGTACTGAATCAACCCTTAAGAAAGATACTCATATACTTCTTGTAAGAAGGAGTGAACTCCATGTCTATGTAAAATGTTCCCAGCTACAAAGCAAACTGTGCCACCAAAATGCGTAGCTATTGGTCGAGACTGCTACACCAATCTCACCTTTGTAAATCAAAGGACACAGCCTGCCATGCAGGAGTTCGTCGTACACTCAGAATTAAGATCAATCCATATATGAGCATCAAATAGATTGAAATGACTTTCTTTGCTTAACGGATATTATAAGAATTTCATTTCTATCTGGGTCCAGTCCTATATGATTGCATCATACAAGGTGCCTCCATTCTCATGTCTCTACATGGACGATCCGGATCAAGATCGCCATACAAATATAGAATGAACCGTAGTTATAGATAAATCGCAAACAAAGTAACCGCTTTATTTGCTCTCTATGGACTATTTAAGATTACTAACTTCAGACTTAAATCCTCTTGTATATGACACTCATACACTGAGTCTGAAGGTACATAAGTAATCTAGGGTATTTAATAAGATATATGATATGCGAAAATTAAACAAATAATTTGAAAAATGAAAAATGCTTAGTTTTATATCAAAACACATGAAATAATTTACATCACATGTAGCTATAGGGCATACATCCCAATAATCTCCCTCTTATACTAGAGCAAATGGGACTTGTCATGTAATCCTAGACCATCTAGGTGACCTTCAAAAACTTTAGCCGGCAAGGTCTTTGTGACGGTAATGTCTCCTCTCTTCACTATCTCCCTGATGAGATGACATTTCCTCTCTATATGCTTTCCCCTCTTGTGGGTTCTTTATTCTTTGGAGTTTGCCACCGCACCGCTATTATCGCAATAGTGTGTGAGTGGTCAATCCATATCTGGAACAACTTCCAGATCTCCCAAGAATTTACGGAGCCAGACTGCTTCCTTAGTCGCTTCACAAGCCGCTACATATTCAGCCTCCATGGTGGAGTCAGCAATACAAGATTTCTTTATGCTCTACCATACAATAGCCCCACCACCTAGGGTGAACACTGATCCAGATGTAGATTTCCTGGAATCAACATGTGTCTGAAAATCATCATATCCTCACCGGAATACACAAGCATATAATCTCTTATTCTCTTAAGATACTTGAGAATGTGTTTTATAGCCACCCAGTGATCCAATCCTGGGTTTGACTGAAACCTACTGACTACTCCCACTGTAAAACAGATGTCCAGTCTCATGCATAACATGGCATACATGAGACTACCAATTGCTGAGGCGTATGAGATATGTCTCATTTCCTCAATATCATGAGGTGTCTTAGGAGACTGTTCCTTCGATAAAAGAATTCCATGCCGATAAGAAAGATTACCTTTCTTGGAATTCTGCATCCCAAATCGCACAAGGATCTTGTCGATATAGGACGCCTGAGACATAGCTAACAGTCATTTCTTGCGATCCCGAAGTATCTGAATCCCAAGAACATAACTGGCCTCTCCTAAATCTTTCATTTGGAATTGGTCAGCTAGCCAGGTTTTCACGTCTGATAATATTCTTACATCATTCCCAATGAGTAAAATATCATCAACGTATAAAACAAGAAAAAACCACATTCCCGTCAATGAAACACTTGTATACATAAGGCTCATCAACATTCTGCCCAAAATCATAAGACTTGATTGTTGTGTCAAATCTTATATTCCAAGATCGAGATGCCTTCTTGAGTCTATAAATGGACCTTTGCAGTTTGCAAACCTTTTGCTCTTGACCTTCGGCGATGAACCCTTCTGGTTGTATCATATAGATACTTTCATCAACATTGCCATTTAAGAATGCAGTCTTGACATCCATTTGCCAAATTTCATAGTCATAATATGTGGCAATGGATAGAAGAGTGCAGATGGATTTAAGCATAGCTACTGGCGAGAAAGTTTCCTCATAGTCAACTCCCTCTTTCTAGGTATAACCCTTGGCCACTAGTCTAGCCTTGAAGGTCTGTACCTTCCCATCTGATCCACTATTCCTCTTGTAGATCCACTTGCAACCTATGGGTTTCACCCCATCAGGTTGGTCTACAAGTTCCCAAACCTAGTTAGAGTACGTGGACTCCATCTCTAGGTTCATGGCTTTGAGCCATTCCTCTTTGTCAGAATCATCCATTGCACTACTGTAGGTCAATGGATCATCTATGCCATTGCTGGAGGCGACAACTTGTGCCTCTCCAACCCCTAGGTAGTGATCAGGTTGTCGTACAACCCTCCCACTGCGTCTAGGTGGTAGATCATTCTGACTAGGTAGCATCTGACTATCAGATGTTGAAGGTGCTATGTATTTGTCAACTTTCGTTGATGATGGTGTGCTTGTCGAACCAGTAAGTAACTCATCGAGTAATATCTTACTACGAGGCTTGAACTCCCTCATATAGTCCTCCTCTAGAAACATAGCATTTATCGATACAAACACTTTGTTATCATCAGGACTGTAGAAGAATCCACCTCTAGTCTCCTTAGGATAGCCCACAAATAGGCACACCTAAGAACGTGGTTCCAACTTTGTAGTCTTATTCTTTAGCACATGTGCTGGACACCCCCATATGTGGAAATGTCGTAAACTAGTTTTACGACCATTCCACAACTCTAAGGGAGTCTTAGGAACAGACTTAGATGGAACTACATTAAGGATATGCATTGCGGTTTGCAGTGCATATCCCCAGAATGAACCAGGTAGTGAGCTATAACTAAATATAGATCTCATCATGTCTAGTAGGGTTCGATTTCTCCTTTATACAACACCATTTTACTGTGGTGTTCCAGATGCTGTGAGGTGGGATACTATCCCATGCTCAACTAAGAATTCCTCGAAGTCTCTGTCGAGGTATTCCACTCCACGATCTGATCGCAAAGTTTTGATTGTCTTACCTAATTGGTTCTCAACCTCAGCAAGATACTCCTTGAACTTTTCAAAGGTATCTGATTTGTGATGCATTAGGTAGACATACCCATATCTTGAATAATCGTCAATGAATGTGATGAAGTATTCATAACCACCTCGGGATTTTATATTCATCGGTCCACAAACGTCCGAATGTATTAGCTCAAGTGGTTGACTGGCTCTTATACCTTTTCCAGTAAAAGGTCTCTTGGTCATTTTTCCTTCTAAATAGGATTCACAAACTGGTAAAGTCTCGAGTTTTAACTGGTTTAAGGCTCCGTTCTTTATCAATCTATTTATCCGGTCAAGGTTGATGTGACTGACCGGTGCATTCACACGCGTATAACGCAAGCGCACATATCATTCAAATAGTATAAAAATATCGATCCCACGAGGACTTAATTCCTAATGTTGTTATTAATTATTGATACTATTTATTTACAGGTATCTAATTATAGGGAGAAGAGAATTGATTACTTTTGGTTGGTTGAATGTGGATTTGCTAATTAAAATAAAAACAGACTCAAAAGAAAATACTAAGGAAAATAAAAGAAAAGACTCAAAGATCTAGGGTTGTGACTCCACACAATATTATTAAAAAGATGAATTGATTCTCTTGTATATGTGTAATAAATTAGTTTGCTAACCTGGAACACGATGATATGCAAAAGCCTCTTCCGATGGTCAGACGTAAATATCCAGTATAACCCAATTGAACCATATATCTATGTCAACCAAATTACCTGGATTCATTAAGGTCAAGTTCCAATTATGGCTACCCACGCCCGACAGGTATATTCCTATCCTGTAAGGAAATCTATTAAATGGTTATCTATCCTCAAGGAAGATCGTGGGCTATTGAATCTAAGGCTGAAACCTAAAATCCCTATGTCTAGTTCATTTTAAGTTTACCAAATCAATCTTATTGGTGATCAGACAATAAGAAGCATTAATCTTAAGACTCAATAAACAAACTAGAGAATTATCCATAAAAAGAAAATCAATTATTAAGTATGGATATTGTGTTTCATCACTTCCCTAGAATAAAAATAAAATGCTGGGGTTGGGGATCCACTTTTACTATTTCTAATTTAGAAATCTCCCATATTATAATATAGAATTTATTCTGTGATATTACCGACCGACCATATAGGTGGTATTTCTTATTAAGTCAGATTTTAATTAAGTCCAACCAGCCATAAAGGCGGTAACATTATTTGTCCATAAATCAGCCATATAGGCGGTAATTATCTGTCACCTAAAGACCGGCCATAAAGGCGGTGTTACTTTATGTAAATAAATAAAACCAGCCATTAAGGCGGTAATCCTTTTAATTTGAATTATAATTTCCATATTATAATTAAGGGAGATTAATCTAAATTAAAATAATAAAAGCTTCACCCTTCCCCAGCGGAAATCTAACTACTAAACATAAAAGAAAAGAGAAGAAGAAGAAGAAATACTACTATTACTGAAAATAAAAATGCATAAATTAAATACTGAAAATAAATACAAACAAGATGCAATCCTTAAATTCCTTACAAAAACCTAAGGAAAGCATGAGAATTACAAATGAAATGGCTTGGTATTTATAGAAAAACCTAAAGGCTTCCACCAATTTCTCCACCGATTGCTCCACCAAACATGGCACCAAACATGGCAAGTTTGACCATTTTTATTTTTTTATTTTATTAATTTTATTTTATATTTTGTAAATGACTATAGTAGTTACACAAAATATACTGTATTTTTCATCAATTTGGGCCATGAAAAATTCCAAATTCGAAATTATTTTGACTTTCAAAGTTGTAGATCTCCGAGTCTTCTTCAATCTGCAACTTGAATCCGCTCAATCGGATATCGGATGAAAAAGTTATGGCCAAACTACGAAACTTGCGCAAAATTGGAATTTCGGACTGCACTTCGTGACGCGTATAGTAAAATTTCATTTTGACCATTTTTCCTTCGGATTTCATCGTTTTAGTCCCGAGTTGATTCCATTAAGTCCCAATATTATTTTTATCTGCAAAATAAGCAAAAACACATCAAAACGTTCATAAAACTCGAGAAACTATACAAAATATTAGGTTAAATGAGTGGGAAATAGTGATATAATTACCACTCATCACATCCCCAAACCTAACATTTTGCTAGTCCTCGTGCAAAACAGAAAATAAAATAACATAAAAATAAAATTAAGCTAAGCCACTTTCGTAGGTATCACGGTTGCATTTAGCTTATGCAACAAGCCTTTAAACCCCTAGGTGTCCCTAGTGGACGAGTTGTAGTCTCGTGAGGGCTTACAGCAACAATACCCACAAATGTTGAAAAAAATAAAAAGATAGTAAAACTATGCACACAAAAGCAAAAAGACAAGAGAAAAGAGAATAAAGAAGTTAGTGACTAATCAAGTGAAACTTCTGCTCCAAGTTACGAGTTGTTTTGTTTCTTTCTAAATTACCAAATAAGTAAATTCTCGGATTATAATTACCATTCTCCATATACACAGCCAACAAAATATTAATCAATTCATTTTTGCCCACAACATTCACAAGTGTAGTTGATAAGAGAGTAATATTTTTGTCCTAAAGTTCTATCAGATTTCACATCTTTTTGTAGCAATGGAAGAATTTTCTGATTTTTCTGATTTTTTTCTTTCTTTTCCTGATTTTATTTTTTATTTTATACAATATCTTCTGTCTATGTAGCGAGTGTTGGGTCGGTGGCTCCCAAACCAATTGGCTTTAGGGTACTAGGTGTTAAGACACCATACAGACTTAATTACTCAGACTTCAGATATATATATTTATTTGGCAACATCTTTGATCCATGTAACGAGCTTTGGGCCAGTGACTCCCAAACCAGTTGGTTTTAGGGCACTAGGTGTTAAAACACCCCTACAGACTTAATAACTCAGATCTCAGACGTTTTGTTTTCACAATTGTTTTCTTTTTTTTTTCTTTTTTTTACTCCATTGCCATTTTTGGATGCTCCCTCCAATTAAACTAGAGCACTGAATATTTTACCAAGCATATTGATAATACGTGCCAAATGAGCATATGAAGATCCATTTTAGTCAGTTTTATGGAGAATTCACAAATTAAATAATTTAAAAGGAAATAAACAAAAATTAACTTGTTTCGAAAATGGGTTGAAATACGTATCAGGAGTGCGAACTCCTTACACAGCTATCTCTCACCAATTTCACCTTTTTAGTCAAAATAAAAAATGCAAAAGTTTTTGTAATTTTTGAAAAATTTTCAATTTTTTTGTTTTTTTCGAAAAATTTAGGACTAAAAATAAAAACAACACACAACTAAAAATAAGATACTAATCAACTAATTCCCTCCCCCAAACCTAAATGAGACATTGTCCCCAATGTCTTAAACAGTAGAAGGAGAGTTAAAAAGGTCATACCTGGTTAGCTGAAAATTTACGAAAAGCTACCGATTAAGATCTATGTCCAGTCTACGCTTCTTACCACGATCGCTATCTGACCAGTTCAATTTGGAAAGAATGGGGTCGAGTTTTGGTTCAAAGGCTATGATTTGATCAATTAATTCAACGGCCTTTGTCGCAGTCAGGAAAATATCTTGTACGGATTTGGTGACGAATTCCTGTCTTTTGGTTTCCGCAAGAAATACAAACAGAAAATCGAAGAAATGCTCAATGTTAAGTAAACCAATGGGCTTCAGATGAATATTCAAGTGCGCCCATGATGCCACAATGAATATTTCTTCAAATGTTCCGAGCCCGCCTGGTAATACAATGAAAGCGTCAGCAGTATTGACCATTTCACGGATCTGTTCAGACATACTCGATACAATGCGCTTATCTCCGTTTGTTTGTCCAATTAAGTGCTCGTCCGCCAAAGGTTTTGGAATGATTCCCATAACATGACCGCCACCTTCCTGAAGGCTTTTGAAATGCTTCCCATTAATCCACAATTACCACCGCCATATACTAGGTCCATATTACGTTCTGTCATGACTTGCCCCAATTCATTCGCAGCCTCAATGAACTCTGGTTTATTACCAGAATTGGATCCACAGAAAACACAAATTCGCTTGATTCACTTCTGTGAAGTTGCTTCCATTTTCTCTCTCTTATTTGGATGTGTCGAAGAGAGAAAGGTAGAGCTGAATTTATAGAACCTGAAAATGGGTAAGTAATAATTGCACTAGTATCTGCCAAATAACAATTATTAGATGAACGTTAAAATGAATCGTGAGAAGTCAAAAAGTTTAGATCTTGTCGGCGAAAATAAACGAAAAGCAAATCAAAGCAATAATTAAGGCAACAGAATTATGTACGCAATACGCCACTCGCTTAGTATAAATTCATTAAGGTGTGTCACAAGAATTCATTCCTTACTCAGCCACCACTCATGAATTAGCTCTCATCTTTGTGATTGCCAAACATCATTCCTCCTTAAATGCTCCGTTTTTGCTTTTCCCTACAAAACAACACACAAAATTAAAAACTCTACAACATGTATACACAAAATATGAAAACAAAAATTACAACAAATTGCAAGGGTTACCTCCCTGCTAGCGCTAAATTTTTCGTATTCAGCCAGATGTGACTGAAATCTATCTGTCAAGGAGGTTTCAGCATCGTTTTGGATGTCCGATTAAAGACAATCCCATGAGCGTTGCTTTTAAGGGTCTCTTCCAACGGTAAAGTGGCAAAAATAATTTTGTCATATTTCGTGCGTGTGCCATCTTTTTAACATTTGTTGCTCCAGCAATTCCTGCAAAGAAAGAAAGAAAATAAGGAGGTCTCATATGGTGCTTGATTGGAATGTGAGTTCCATTCTGTTAAGCTTCCCAAAACAATGATGTTTCGCCTGAATGCTCTGGATCTTCAATAAGATCAGACATTTGCTCTTCCATTTGCTCTGCTTCTTGCTCCACCTGAGGATGAAAAGATGTGTCTGATATTAGGTCTTCATCCTCTGATTTGGGTAAAATGATTGGCTCAGATAGATATTCTTTAAACATTTATGCAATGGAATCTCCAAGATCTTCATTTTGAGGATACAGAACTCCATCCTCATTTGTTGATGTAGTTGGTACAAACAACTCAGCTTCATCCTTGTCAGAATCTGAATAATAAAAGTCGAATAGAGACTTTGCTGGTTTGGGCTCCTGAACTGATACCTCTGGTTGTTGATACTGCTCAGCCTCTTCATTTGCTGAAGTGTCATCGTGAAATGCTTGGTCATCGAAGGCTTCATCTAAAAATGGTTCTTAAGGTATGTAGCTCTGGTCTTCTGTTAATTGTCTGATCTGATCTGTCATTCTCTGTATGGATTCTGTTTGACTCTGAACTTGTGCATCAATTTAAGTTGCCCGTTCTTTGAACCAATCTTTGAGCATGTGAAGTATTTGATCTTCCTCGGATGGTTCTGGTTCTTGATGAAGATCACATGTGGATGGTGGATAAGATGGAAAGTATGATGGTTCTTCGTACCTTAACTGATTCCAATAATTCTACCACTTTGAAAGGTATATACATTGATCGCTCGGGTGGTTACCATCACAAATTACACATCTCCCCATTTCGTTCTGTTGAGCAAATGTAGTATTGCTTGGTTCTGGCATCCAGTGATAATTGTTGGGCTGGACAACAGGCCTCAGAAAATCGGACTGTTGCTCCCAGATGTGGGGTGTATCTTCTTGTAAAGCTCGTGATCTCTCAATCTCCCAATAATGTTCCATTCTTCAACCACCTGAAAATAAAAGAAAGAAATAAAAATTACTGATAAAAATAAAGAAAATTAGATACAAGTAAATTAGATAGTTTCAAAATTAATAACTCAAGAAAAATAAGTTCCCCGGCAACGGAGCCAAAAACTTGACCGATGCATTCACACGCGTATAACGCATGCGCATGTATCATTCAAGTAGTATAAAAATATCGATCCCACGAGGACTTAATTCCTAATGTTGTTATTAATTATTGATACTATTTATTTACAAGTATCTAATTATAGGGAGAAGGGAATTGATTGGTTTTGGTTGGTTGAATGTGGATTTGCTAATTAAAATAAAAATAGACTCAAAAGAAAATACTAAGGAAAATAAAAGAAAAGACTCAAAGATCTAGGGTTGCGACTCCACACAATATTAATAAAAAGATGAATTGATTCTCTTGTATATGTGCAATAAATTAGTTTGCTAACCTGGAACACGATGATATGCAAAAGCCTCTTCCGGTGGTCAGACGTAAATATCCAGTATAACCCAATTGAACCATATGTCTATGTTAACCAAATTACCTGGATTCATTAAAGTCAAGTTCCAATTATGGCTACCCACGCCCGACATGTATATTCCTATCCTGTAAGGAAATCTATTAAAGGGTATCTATCCTCAAGGAAGATCGTGGGCTATTGAATCTAAGGTTGAAACCTAAAATCCCTATGTCTAGTTCATTTTAAGTTTACCAAATCAATCTTATTGGTGATCAGACAAGAAGAAGCATTAAGCTTAAGACTCAATAAACAAACTAAAGAATTACCTATAAAAATAAAATCAATTATTAAGTATGGATATTGTGTTTCATCACTTCCCTAGAATAAAAATAAAATGCTGGGGTTGGGGATCCACTTTTACTATTTCTAATTTAGAAATCTCCCATATTATAATAGAATTTATTTTATGATATTACCGACCGACCATATAAGTGGTATTCCTCATTAAGTCAGATTTTAATTAAGTCCAACCAGCCATAAAGGCGGTAACATTATTTATCCATAAACCAGCCATATAGGCGGTAATTATCTGTCACCTAAAGACCGGCCATATAGGCGGTGTTACTTTATGTCAAATAAATAAAACCAGCCATTAAGGTGGTAATCCTTTTAATTTAAATTATAATTTCCATATTATAATTAAGGGAGATTAATCTAAATTTAAATAATAAAGCTTCACTCTTCCCCAACGGAAATCTAACTACTAAACATAAAAGAAAAGAGAAGAAGAAGAAAAATTACTACTATTACCGAAAATAAAAATGCTTAAATTAAATACTGAAAATAAATACAAACAAGATACAATCCTTAAATTCCTTACAAAAACCTAAGGAAAGCATGAGAATTACAAATGAAATGGCTTGGTATTTATAGAAAAACCTAAAGGCTTCCACCAATTTCTCCACCGATTTCTCCACCGATTGCTCCACCAAACATGGCATCAAACATGGCATCAAATATGGCACCAAACATGCAAGCATGTTTGGTGGAAGTTTGACAATTTTTATTTTTATTTTTATTTTTATTTTATTTTATTAATTTTATTTTATATTTTGTAAATGACTATAGTAGTTGCACAAAATATACTGTATTGTTCATTAATTTCGGCCATGAAAACTTCCGAATTCGAAATTATATTGACTTTTAAAGTTGTAGATCCCCGAGTCTTCTTCAATCTTCAACTTGAATCAGCTCAATCAGATATCGGATGAAACATTTATGGCCAAAATACAAAACTTGCGCAAAATTGGAATTTCGGACTGCACTTCGTGACGCGTATAGTAAAATTTCGTTTTTGACCAATTTTCCTCCGAATTTCATCGTTTTAGTCCCGAGTTTATTCCATTAAGTCCCAATAGTATTTTTATCTGCAAAATAAACAAAAACACATCAAAAAATTCATAAAACGCGAGAAACTATACAAAATATTAGGTTAAATGAGTGGGAAATAGTCATATAATTAACAGTCATCAGTAACCAAGTCTAAGATGCCATAGATATATGTCATCATGAGAAATCTTTGGCCGTTTTGTCTTAGGTTTTTCAACCTTGAACATTTCAATGTTGAGCAGTGACCTATGTGTTAACGGTCTTAACACATACAAGTTATTTTCTGAGTTTCCTGTGCATATAGTTAATCCATTTCTACCAATAATAACCAAATTGCTATTAAAAGAAACCGAATAACCATCATCCAAAAGTTTAGAAACAGAAATCAAATTCCTGCGAATACTAGGAATGATAACACATTGTTCAAATTTAAATAACTATTATTAATAAAATTTAAACTGGAAACTCCCACTGCTCTTGCTGAAACGGAATCCCCTGTCCCGACCCTCATGGTATAGTCACCTTCAGCAAGGTCCCTCCATGAATCAAGTAGCTATAAAGAAGAACAAACATGGTTAGTGGCTCCAGAATCAACAATCCAAGCAGATTTATCATCCTCCACTAATATATATTCAATAACGAGTAAATCATATTTACCTGTTTCCTTTTCTCCTTCAGATCAGCAAGGTATTTAGGACAGTTCCTTTTCTAATGCCCATTCTTGTCGCAGTGGAAACATTTTCCCATGGGCTTGGTATCCTTGGAGCCTTTCTTGGTATTCTTCTTCATGGGCTTTCCTTAGCCTTCCCAGCGCTTTTCTTATTTTTCTTGGCAGATTTAGAAGACATGGCAACATTTGCCTCTGCACTGCACTTATGAGGATCCACAAGCATGGACTCGTAATGGTGAGCTCATTAAGCAGTTGGGTCAAAGTAAAAGACAACTTGTTCATAACATAGTTGATTTTAAACTGCAGAAAACTCTTCGGAAGAGTTTCCATAATCATGGTCACCTGGCTACGGTCGTCAATATGAGCTCCATGGGTTTCAGCAGTGTTGAGATAGGTCATCATCCTCGAGAGGTGCTCTCGGACTAATGTCCCATCCTTCATCCTAGCAGTCATCGCTGAGACCATGGCCTCAGGGCGTTGAAGCTCCAAAGGTTTCCCAAACATTCCCTGCAATGACTCCATCATCTGAGATGCTAGAGCCATATGTTCATGCTTTGCAGCAAGAACCTCAAAAATCCCTGCTAGCAAGTAGCAGCGGGCTTTCTAGTTTGCTGCGACCCATTTTTGGTAGGTATCGCGCACAGCTTGGCCAGCATTTCTGGCCGGCTCGGGAGGATGTTCCTCCGTCAGGATAAACTTTAGGTCTTCACAGACCAGGATAGCGTTCATGTTACTTTTCCATTTTACATAGTTTTCTCCCGTTAATTTATCGTTTGAGAGTATGGAAATAATTGGAGAAACCATGGCTGAAAAATAAAATAAACATGCATTTAACATTCATTCATCGCATATTAAAATCATCAAATAATTTTGGCATAAAATTAAACATGATGCATGAACCATGAATAATGAACTATAAACCTAAGAGAATTACTATGCCACGGAAATCTATCATCCCACAAGTAAGTGCCGTCGTAGGGTAGGTCAAGTACCCGCATGATAGATCGAGATAATCTCAGTCAATTTAATATATGCGGGAATAACTCTTATTCTTATATTAAACAACTACCGTTTTATTTGATCAAGGAATTTTATTAACAGTTAATTATTCCTTTGTGGGTGTAACCCACCGATTCGAGATTCTTGGACTTAACGAGTGAAGTGCCGCTGTAGGGTAGGTCATATCACAAAATACATCTAGAATCCCTATCCTCTCGGAACCCAAACCTGATATTGATCCAAAATGGACACCATCCATAGGGGACGAAAACAAAGCCGTCTCGAGGTGCCTTTCGAATCTCACGTTTTTGGACTAACAACGGAGATCGCGGGATATACTATCGTATATCCCTCTCCCACTCACTATTTTAAAAATTAAGGTTTCTATCTAAAATATCTAATATTTTATTTTAACTAGTGTGGATAAATATATGGCGGCTAAATCATAATTTTTATTTACACTAGTTTGTTATAAGTGAGCTAATCAATTTTAACTATTAAAATTGTGTCACTAATATTTCATTAGTCTCTACTAATAGATCTACTCAATTAAACTAATTTAATTAAAGTGGTATTAGTGAACTATTGTATTTTAACTCTTAAAATACTAGACATTAAAAGTTTAAAAATTATGGAATTCTAAAAGATCAAAATATTAATTAAACAATTTAATAAATCTTGGTGCGTTATAAAGTCCAATGGTACGTGGAATTGTATCCCGAGTGCAGACCATACTACCGTCCATTCAGAATCGGCTATGGAATTTACGTCCGGGTTTCCATCCTATATACCAACGGAATTTATTATGCACCAATGAAGCCCAATATATTAGAATTCAAATTTTAAACCACAAATCCAAATAATCTAATTAATTGATTTCCAAGCATATCATTTTCTAACTTAAACATTTTAAATTATATAAAATCATAATTTTATTTCTATAATGATTATGCATTCATGACATGTTATTGCAAATAAAATGGATGAGTGGGCACCCTAAGCTATATGACATGTTATTGAAACAATTCAAAATAAACATACATATAACATAAAACATATTTTGCATTGATCGGGCTCTTATTTATTTTTTTCCATACTAATCTAATTAGTACAAAAGATTCACCAAGGCATTCCTTGGCCTTCAAATCCCGCTCCAAAGTGGTGTTGGCTCCCTTTGCGACTTCGGTGCTCCAAATTACAAATAATTGAAACTTTACATTGAAAATTAAAAATACAACAAATGTAAACAATGGCCTTATGGCCTTACATCCCAAAAACAAAACCAACTACAAAAATAAGAGCCGGAAAAATTTACGACGAATGCAAAATCCATTCATCACATGAAATAATAAAAACATTCATCATATGAATATCACAATGTGCCCACTCATCTAAACATGCATATCATATTTATAACTCATATAAATATATTAAAACAGAAACTTTAAATGAAAAAGAGAAGGGTTAAGAGCACTTTTCAACCTCGCTTTAGATGCCAATTGTAGGAAACGCTTTCCTCGCGTAGCGGAAGCGATTAGGCACATGGATCGACCTTGAAAATTTTTTCTGCTTTTCCCTTCCTTTAGCCGAATATAACCAATGGGTATACTGAAATTTTGCTTCTATTTCGGACAAGATTTCAGCCCCGGAATAGCCCCCAAACTGCAGTGAATTATTGAACTGTTTTGCACCCGTTACACAACCAAACTGCACACAAACCAGTCCACTATAGGCGTGAACTGCTAGAGTATTTAAGGTCTGATTTTATCACTCAAAAACAGTCCCAACTCAGCCCCAAAATATCCCCAAAGTGTTTCCCAAAATCCCGAATTAAAATAAACAAAACTAGCCCCAAATCAAGAGGCAAAGGTGCGGCAATGAAGTGAAACTAAACCTCACTGCCGTGACCTTGATGAATAGAGGAAGAGGATGATTTTTTCGTCACCACAAAGTCTTCCGTGTTATGTCTCGTTACCAACAGAGAGTAGTGTGGGCTACACTCACAAAATAACTCCCTAAACAATTTTAGAGATTCAATCACACTTAGTATTTTTGTATTCTTCTTATGTTCTTCAATGGAGTTTCTCAACTTTTGAGAGAATGGTAGAGAAGAAGAAGAAGGTGGCTAGGGTTCAAGAATGAGAGTTATACAAAAGAAAATCAAATTTTCTTTTTATACTTAGGTTAATTGTTTCCAAAAACAAAACAACTAATCCCCTCCCTTTATGTTCAAAATTCAGCCATGGTAAGGATTTCATTCAATTTTTGTAACATCAAATATTTAATTACCATTATTAAAAAGATGTTATAAAATTGAATAAGCAATAAACCATATTGAAAGTCATTACTTCCAATAATAATGCAAAGGATTATTTTGTTTCCAAAATAAACAAATCCATTCCCTTATACACTAAGGAATTAGGCCATGGCATATATTCTTTCATTAATTTTGTAACAATAATATTTACTTTCCATAAAGCCAATATATGTTACAAATTAAATGCATGATTAATATTTTGAAAGTCATTACTTCCAAAATTAAATCAAGGGTTTCCAAAACCCATAATATAGAAATTACAATCTTAGCCTTATTAAATTATATCATCTATATAATTCAATATTTTATATTTAATAATTATCATATAATTATCAATACCATACATTAACTTTTAATATATAGTTTCAAGTGTGACAAATAATATTACTAATCATATTAATAATATTTATACATATGTAAGCATATAATTAGACTATCCAATTACATTAAATCTGCTATAGTAAATCGAGCTAGCATGGGGACCAAATGGACCTACGGTTCCGAGCTCCAATAATCTCGAAATATTAATTAAGCTTTTAATTAAATATTCCGAATTATTAACTCCGGGTTATTCCACTAAAAACCCGAAGTTTCACTCTCGTTGTCGTAGATGAAATATTAAGCCGAACCAAGTCGGTGTCCACCGATATAGTCATTACATATGAATTGACCATTCACGAGTATCTCGTAATTAGAGCCGGGTCATAATGTCCGCCATACCCATCTATTTATTTTTATCTTAAGTTCCATTGATTCTCTAATGAACGATTTATTCATAACTATTATGAATATTAATCTTTCTATTCGTAATAGAAAGACTTGAGCGCTCAAATCGTTCAACTACCGAATCAACCCTTAAGAAAGATACTCATCTACTTCTCGTAAGAAGGAGTGAACTCCATGTCTATATAAAACATTCCTAGCTACAAAGCAAACTGTACCCCCAAAGTGCGTAGCTATTGGTCGGGACTGCTACACCAACCTCACTTTTGTAAATCAAAGGACACAGCCTGCCATGCAGGAGTTCGTAGTTCACTCAGAATTAAGATCAATCCATATATGAGCATCAAGTAGATTGAAATGACTTTCTTTGCTTAACGGATATTATAAGAATGTCATTTCTATCTGGGTCCAGTCCTATATGATCGCATCATACAAGGTGCCTCCATTCTCATGTCTCTACATGGACGATCTGAATCAAGGTCGCCATACAAATATAGAATGGACCGCAGCTATAGATAAACCGCAAACAAAGTACCCGCTTTGTTTGCTCTCTATGGACTATTTAAGATTACTAACTTTAGAGTTAAATCCTCTTGTATATGACACTCGTACACTGAGTCTGAAGGTACATAAGTAATCTAGGGTATTTAAGAAGATATATGATATGCGAAAATTAAACAACAATTTGATAAATGAATAATGCATCGTTTTATTTCAAAACACATGAAACCGTTTACATCACATGTAGCTCTAGGGCATACATCCCAACAGAATCCATGTTTAAAAAGGAATAATATTTATGTATTAAAGAGATTCCATTTAATTAGTGTCACACAAGGAAATCCTATATTTAATTAGAGACAAAATTTGTTCACATTTGGAAGATCATATATTTGATTTATTTTAATTTGGCATGAGATTTGTTTTATTTGGAATATCATATATTTGCTTTGTATTGATTAGGTAGGCCATTATTTAGATTTTATTTGATTTGTTTTGATTTTCCCATGTGTTAAATATGTATTTTATTATTTTGGGTGAGGTTTAATTGGGCTTGGGCGTGTGGGCCTCCTCCTTGGGCGGGTGGTTGGCTTTTGGTGGTGGGCTTGGTGTGTGTGGGCTAAGTTTGTGGCTTGCAAGGGTTTTGGGGCAAGGTTAAGTTTTAAAACAGAAATCCAACTAACGAACCCGAGACTAAGCAAACAAATCAAATCAAAATTTCAATTCTTGATGTTTCCTTTCCGACGACTGTTTCCCATGACTTCCGTGACTTAAAAGGTAGTGCCTCCAAATGAGACTCATCATCGGGACTTACATACAAAAATGCAGTGCCTACAATAACCCAATTGAACCATATGTCTATGTCAACCAAATTACTTGAATTCATTAAGATCAAGTTCCAATTGTGGTTATCCCCGTCGGACAGGTATATTCCTATTCTATAAGGAAATCTATTAAAGGGTTATATATCCTCAAGGAAGATCGTGGGCTATTGAATCTAAGGCTGAAACCTAAAATCCCTATGTCTAGTTCATTTTAAGTTTACCACATCAATCTTATTGGTGATCAGACAACAAGAAGCATTAAGCTTAAAACTCAATAAACAAACTAAAGAAATACCCATAAAAAGAAAATCAATTATTAAGCGTGTGGATATTGTGTTTCATCACTTCCCTAGAATAAAAATAAAATACTGGGGTTAGAGGATCCACATTTAATATTTCTTATCTAGGAATCTCACTTATTATAATATATAAATTATTTTCTGTTATGCTTTCTCAGGAATTAATAATGTTAAACATTTAAAACCAGCTATATAGGCGGTAATCCATTTAGTCCAACTACAACAGCCATATAGGCAGTAAAGTAATTTATATTTAACCCGGACATATAGGTGGTAATAAAGTCTGACATTAATTAATCCGGTTAAATTATAATTTATAAATTATACTTAAGTGAGATTTACCTAGATAATTATATTAAATGTTTCACCTTTTACCCCAGCGGAAATTTAACTACAAAACATAAAAGTAAATAAAAATAAAATACTAAAGTTAAATGTAAAAATAAAAATACATAATTTAAATATTATAATTTATACAAAAATAGATGCAATCCTTTGAAATTAGGGAGAAAATCCCAAGGAAAGCACACCAAATGAAGTGCAAATGAGCTCAATTTATAGGTAAAAATTTGGGCTGGCGTCGCGTCGCCAAAATCCTTCTTGCTTCGCGACCCGGTCATGTTGACTTGGTCAAATGTGATTTGACTTTTACTGTACACGTGGATTTCGTCGGCCCAATAGGATTTTGACACGTGGCACGCGATAAGATTCGGTCCAATGACATCTTGACACGTGGCAGAAGATGATTCGCTGATGATTCGATCCATTCAGAAGGTGACATATGTCACGCGGAGTGTCAGCACCATAGGATTGTGACACGTGTCACATCGCATTTTAACAGATCTTCTGTGATGATGACACGTGGCACGGCGCACGTTAGCAAGTCAAATTTTCTCAGATTTTGACACGTGGACCCGACACACATTTGCATGGCGCGGTGCACGTTAGACGTCGCGACGCCTAAGGCTTGCGCGTCGCGACGCGGTCAAATTACCAAAATACCATTTTTCATCATTTTTCACTGTTTTGGCCCCAAATTACTTCCAATGCTTCCCAAACTTTATTTATCTGCAAAATAATAATAAAACACATCAAAATGTTCATAAAACTCGATGAACTATACAAAATATTAGGTTAAATGAGTGGAAAATAGTGAAATAAACACCACTCATCAATCCTCGGGTTTGATGTACCTTTTGAAGTGTTTTAGTTTATTTTATAGATAAAATAAAATTAGGACTCAATGGAATCATTTAGGATGAAATTTGGAACAAATAAGGGAAAAAAAAAGACTTGACATTTTGATTTTGGAGATTGGAAACTTGAAATGGCGAAGTATAATTTCAGAAATTCCAACTTTATGCAATTGTTATATTTTGTCCATAAAGTTTTACTCCGATATCAGATTGAGGTGATTCAAGTTTCAAATTAAAGAAGAATCAAAGATCTACAATGTTGAAGAACAGAATAATTTCAAATTCTGAATATTTCATGACCGACATTGATGAAACATCCAGAACTATGTTATGTGTAATTATTAAAATCATTTTCAAAGCAAATAAATAAATAAATAAATTGTCAAACGATTTGGTGCCATATTTGGTGCCATGTTTGATGCCATATTTGATGCCATGTTTGGTGCCATGTTTGGTGGAGAACTTGGTGGAGAAATTGGTGGAAGCCTTTAGATTTTCCTATAAATACCAAGCCATTTCATTTGTAATTCTCATGCTTTCCTTAGGTTTTTGTAAGGAATTTAAAGATTGCATCTTATTTGTTTTTTGTAATTTATTTTATGCATTTTTATTTTCTGTAATAGTAATAGTTTATTTTATTTTCTTTTATTTTTAGTAGTTAAATTTCCGCTGGGGGAAAGATGAAGCTTTTATTATTTTAGTTTAGATCAATCTCCCTTAATTATAATATGGAAATTATAATTTAAAATAAATAGTATACCGCCTTAATGGATGGTTTTATTTATTTGACATAATGAGACATCGCCTATATGGTCGGTCCTTAGGTGACAAATAATTACCGCCTATATGGCTGGTTTATGGACAAATGATAACACCACCTTTATGGTCGGTTGGACTTAATTGAAAATCTAACTTAATCAGGATACCACTTATATGGTCGGTTGGTAATATCACTGATAGTTTCTATATTATAATAAGAGAGATTTCTAAATTAGAAATAGTAAAGGTGGATCCCCTAACCCCAACATTTTATTTTTATTCTTCATAAGCTTAATAATTGATTTAATTATCTTATTTGTAATTCTTTAGTTGTTTATTGAATCTTAAACATAATGCTTCTTGTTTCTTGATCACCAATAAGATTGATGTGGTAAACTTAAAATGAACTTGACGAAGGGATTTTAGGTTTCAGCCTTAGATTCAATAGCCCACGATCTTCCTTGAGTATAGATAACCCTTTAATAGATTTTCTTACAGGATAGACATATACCTGTCGGGTGGGGGTAGCCACTAGTGGAACTTGAACTTAACGAATTCAGGTTTCTTGATTAACATAGACATATGATTAATTGGGTTATTTGGGTGTTTGAATCCGACCATCGACAGAGGCGTTTGCAAATTTTTATGTTTCAGGTTAACAAACTAATTTATTTTACATGTATAGGAGAATCAATTCATCTTTAGAATAATATTGTGTGTAATCACAACCCTAGATATTTGTTTATTTTGTTTATTTTCTTTAGTATTTTCTTTTGTTTATTTTATTTATTCAGCAAATCCATATTCAACCAACTAATCAAACAATCATTCCCATTCTCCATTTAATTAGATACTTGTAAATAAATAGTATCAATAATTAATGACAATAGTAGAAATTAAGTCCTCGCGGGATCGATATTTTTATACTACTTAAATGATATGTATGCTTGCGTAATATGCTTGTGATTACGCCGGTCAATTGCCTTGATTTCTTACAGTATTGAGGTACTTGAGTCGATGGAGTTGCAATCATAAGTCTTCACCATCGCTGTAAGTTTTTCTCTATATAGTGGATTGGGATGGTAGTCGATATACTTGGAGTGGTTTTTTACTCGCAAGAGTTTTCCACTTTGTCACCAAAATTATTGTGTTGATTTTGTGTGATTGATTTAATTTTCCATAAATTATATTTCGCATTGAATTGATATTGTGGATTATATTATTGTTAGTTGACATTGTAATTGCCTGTTAGAATTCCATAGTTATAGTAATCAAGACTTGTCTTGATTATTGTGTGTAATTCCGCATAGGGTCAGAACCTAGGATAATCGAGAACTTTCAAGTGGTATCAGAGCCTCAACTCGTTCCTTGATCCATTAGCTATGGATCATAGTCAACCTTTAAATTATCCGTCATTTTTTGACGGCACTGAATATTTACATTGGAAGGTTTGCTTGAGAGCGTTCCTTGAGTCCTTAGATGAGAGCGTCTGGATGATAGTTGAATATGGGTGGAAACCTCCCGTAGTTATAGTTGATGTGGTCTCTTCCCTTAAAGACAAATTAACCTGGACCAAGGATGAATTTGATGCTAGCAATGGGAATAGTAAGACAATTAATGCCATTCATGGTGCTATTTATTCTGCTAAATTTAGGAGAATCTCAATTTGTGAGATAGCCAATGATGCTTGGGACATCCTGCAGACTTTGCATGAGGGCACATTATCTATCAAAAATAATATACTCTAGGATCTTACTAATAAATTTAAGGTCGCCAGAATGAAAGATGATGAGACCTCTGATGAGTTCTATGCTGAGATTAATGACATAGTTAACTCAAACTTTAACCTATGTGAGACTATTCCTACCAGGAGGATAGTTAGGAAAATCCTTAAATCCATGTCTGATAAGTTCCTACCCAAAATCACCGCCATCAAGGAAAATAATGACCTCGATCAGCTTAATTTAGAAGACCTCGTACGAAAATTGCAAGTTTATGAGCAGAATCTTCCTGGGTATCAAAAGCCCAAAACTATAGCGATAAAGATCGCGAAGGAAGTTATTCATGGTTCGTCCGGTGATGAGAATACCCTCACGGATCATGATTTGGCCTTGTTTTTAAAGAAGTTTAGGAAATTTCTTAAGCTGAAGAAGAGTGGCCATAGTAGTGACAATGATAGGGAGGAGGAGCTTAAAGAGAGTAGGCATAGCAGGATAGAGTCTAGAAAGGATATGGATAGTAGATCCCGTGGTGTTTGTGGATGCGATTTTTCACCTGAGACCTACAATCGAGATTCTGGTTTAAAGGGCACTAGCGAACCTGTAAAGTGAGGGTAGAAAGAGTGAAGAGGTCACTGCCTACAGATGTGGTGGGTTCCGTAGGCACTCTGACGCTCAAGTAAGTAGTGCGAATAAGACGGAAGTAGGGAGATTAAAGCTTGAAGTTACACCTGTATCTCCGTTTGTTTACAGTGATTTCTCAAGTTGTATGCGGTAGTGCTATGTAATGTTCCATTCTCTCCATGTCATCACTCTTCTCCTTTATAGGCCCCCTGATGTGGGGTCTTTCTTCTACCCATTGGAGTCACTGTAATTGATGACTTAATGGTGGGTTTTATGTCTAATAACTGATAGCTTGATGAAGGTGTTTATGTCTGGTAACTGATGGCTTAACGGTCATCCTAAGTTGATAAGTCAGTGGTGGTGGGCTTTGCGCTGGATTTTGATAGTGCACCTTGGATCTCTGGTTTTGTGGTTGGTCAAGAAGTGAAATGTCTGTTTTACCCTTGGGCCCAATTTTGGCCCGTACAGTTTATCCCCAACTATCTAAGTCTGGAAGTCCTAGACTTGGAGAGTACCTTTGTGCATGTCGAATGAGTCAGGATATGGGTAGTCATTTTGCTGATCCTTGTAGAGGCTTAAAGTTAATCAATATGGTGCTCTGTCGTACAGACTGGGGGAGTCCGAATTTAATTGTCTTGTTCTAAATCTTTCATTCGGTGTTCCTGGTTGATTGATATATATGGTATTTCATGAGGTAACCTCAATTGACAAAGTCGTATGGATTGAATGAGGAAGATTAATTACTTGTTTCGACATATCGTATGGAGTGAAGGAAGTCCATGACCTCGTTTGACTCGACATGAGTCCCCATGGGGATGTCCCCGGTTGACTGAACTAGAATGGGTTCATGAGTTATTTCACACGACATGTCGTATGGATTGAGGAGAGTGCATGTCTCCATATGACTCAACATGAGTCTATAGGGGATATCCCCGGTCGACTGAACCTAATGAAGGTTCAAAAGTAATTTCACTCAACATGTCGTATGGACTGAAGGATGTCCATGTACTCATTTGACAAGACATGTCGTATGGACTGAGGGAATTCATATCTTCTTTTGATTCAGTGTGAGTCTTTTAGGGGATGTCCCCGGTCGACTGATCCAGATGAAGTTCAGGAGTTATTTCATTCGACATGTCATATGGACTGAAGGAAGTCTATCTCTTCATTTGACTAGACAATAGTCCATGGGGATGTCCCTGGCGACTGAACCAGATAAGGGTTCAGGAGATATTTCATTCGACATGTCGTATGGACTGACGGAAGTCCATGTGTAGGCACTGCATTTTTACATATAAGTATCGATGATAAGTCTCGTACGGAGGCACTACTCTTTAAGTTGTGGAAGTCGCGGGAAACGGACGTCGAAAGGGAAAAGTCAGAAATCAATACCTTGTTGGATTTAATTCATTTGCTTAGCTTTGGGTTTGCTCGTTGGACCTCTATTTTAAAACTTATCTTTGGCCAAAAACCACCCGCAAACCACACACCTAGCCCACACACCACTAAGCCACACACCAAGCCCACCAAATGAACCCAAACACACGCCCAAAAGACCAAATCACATGCCCATCCCCTCCAAAATAACAAATCCACACATTAAACACATGTTGAAATCTAAATAAATCACCTTCTCGAATTAAAAGAATCAAATTAAACCACTTTCCTGAGTCAATTGAATCACATTCCTAAACTAAATAAAATAAAATAAAATCAAATCAAATTACCTTCATAAATTGAAGAGATCATTTCCTTATGATATATAAATTAAATATCTCTTCATAATTACACAATATTCTTTCCCTACCCGTATAAGGATAACCTCCACCCTTTCCTATAAAAAAAAGCACAAACCCAACCTTAGGATCCCTAGCACTCACGCCCAAAGCATACAAAAACACTCTCTCATTGCTGTGAAAGGGAGATCCCTGCAAACCCCAATTGTCGTGCAAACAAGCCCTCCATCAACCGAAAATACACATCCCTGAAAGCCTTTCCATTGCCACATAAACCCACCATAAAATCCCTCCATATTCACGTGTAAACTGCCACCGAAACAGCCTTTAAAGTTCACACATAAATAGTCCAGAACTGCACTTAAACTACAGCAAAAGCTGCCCAGAAACAACCCCTGAAACTACCGCAAAAACTACCTAGAAACTGCCCAAATAATCGCACAAATAGCAGTCCCAATACACCTATATTACAGCAAAACAGTAAACTAAAATACCGCGTCGACAACCGTGTAACGCACTTTCAAGAGACGACTTAAGAGGTTAGACCTGAGGGCACCTTTTTATTTATTCCCGCACTTTCTTTCCGTTAGTTATTATTATTTCTTCGCATGTGTATTATAGTTTTATGTAAGTTGTGGCCATGGGATGAATGAAATATGTGTTATCACTTGTGGTATATCGGATGAAAACCCGGATGTAAATTTCGTAGCCGAATTCGAATGGACAGTAGTGCAGTCTGCACTCGGGATACAATGCCACGTATCGCTTGAGAGACTCACATATTTCGTGTCATCCGATCTTATGTTTATTTATTGTTTATTAGAAATAGTATGTTACTTTTATGCATGATTAGGTTGTTTAGTATGTTATTTTTTTATGCATAATTTAGTTGATTATTTCCAAAGCATGATTTATTTATTTCTTTCGCATTAGGAATTTAATTATATTTTTTCTACGTTTATATTTAGATTATTACTTGTTTACATTGACATGCTTATCGATTTAATATATTGATGAGATTGTGTACTTGCTGTTATTCTGACTTATTTTTATGCATGCAAACTTAGATATAGGTCATATGAGAACTTAGATGTAGGTTATTCTTGCGTAGACTGGTTAGATTACTGCACAAATCTTTTCATTACAAATGGCATAAGTAAGGGACAATTTTGAACCCAATGGTTTGAGGTCTTCCCTTGCGAGGGCTGAGTACGGCCTTAAATCATTTTCCCAGTTCACACTGGGTGGCGACTCCATTTTATTTCTCCGATTTAGTTCCCCCGTGAGCTACTCCGTACTCCCAACTAGGCCATGAGCCTGGAACAACGTTGCTGATTTTTGCGTCCTACAGTCTGGCGACTCCACTGGGGATAGAGAATCAGGCCCGAAATAATGCCTTGTAATGTTTGTGATTTTTATTTTAGTTAACCGTGTCTACAGTGGGTTGAAGGGGTTTAATCAAAGAAACTATTAAGGCTAGGTAATGGTTTGGTGTTTTCCTTCATTCACTACATTTCCATAACTGGGAGGAAAAGCTGTGAAGGCACCTAGATAATCATCTACTCGAAGCTTACTGTGATGGACTAATTTGGAGGACTTGTTGTTTATTCTTGACACCAATGCGATAAGAGCCTAAGAGGCTTGGGTATTTAAGAGAGTTTGCTCCGCCCTCCCTCTGGGGAATCTACAATAGGAAATCTATTTGACAGTCAGTCATGCACCATAACTCATTGGCATGTACCTTAACGTATAAAAAAGGGTGCGCTCACTTGGTCGCTTGAACCCTTGAGTGGGGAGTCCTAGTTGTGGGCAATCCTTCGCCAGCGGGAGCCTTTGTCTATACCTCTATAAACTCGCATGTGAACTGTAGTTGTAGGACTAATAGAAACTATTCCTTTATGTTTATGTTTAGGACCATCTTCATTTAGATTCAGTTAGACTTTTTGTCATGAGGTATGGGCTTCTTTGGCCATTTAAACTGGGACGAGTCCGTGCTTTATGGCAATCGGGCCAAAAGCTTCTAAAATGCCAATGGGCCATTTTGCATTTAGGCCTCTTATCATTTCAAGTCGTTTATCCATGTTATCGCAAAAATGTAAACCTGTTGGGCCTTTTTCAACTGGGACAAGTTTGCACCGCGTAATAGTATGATTGAATGCTTCGAAATGATAATAGGCCGACTTATATATTCCATGCTTCGCACGCATACACGCTAAAATACGATTTTAAAAGACATCATAGATACCCTTTGGGTTAGGGAAGAGGGCAGACTCGTCAAAAGGCCGTCAGCAAACATGAGTGAATCAGAGAATGAGGTATCCCGTATGGATCAGCTGGTAATGAGTCTCACTAAGGTTACCGAGCAACTGCAAGCTTTGACTACCGCTATGGCTAATATGGTTGTGCCCCGTACTGGGGGAGGCTATGAGAATATGAAGCATGAGGACCCTCCGAATAGGTTGAATGATGATAATCCTGTATTCGATGATGATATGGTTGAGTATGCCGCAAGAAGGATAGTCGGGTCTCAGGCTGAATTGCAAAAATTCTGCGATCAGGTATAATCAGTTACCCAAAAGATGAAAGGCAAACATGAAGATCTGCTAGACTATGAGGCAATGACGTTTGAGGAACAATTACCAGCTCAATTCAAGATGCATGATATAGCTAAATTTAATAGAAATGGGGATCCGTGGGTCCATCTCCGGCAATATGTTTCTGTGATGAGTTCAGTGGGCCTGTCACAGCGTCAAGTTCAGAAAATGTTCGGGATGTCGCTTGAAGAGCACCCGTGGTATGGTATCATGGCCTGGAGAGGAAGGTTAAAGATGATTGGAGAGCACTGACAGAGGCCTTTCTGAATCAATATGTCACGGATTTAGAAATTGACTTGTCGTTTCATGACCTAGAGAATATCAAGTAGAAGCCGGAGGAGAGCTTAAAGGATTATGTGGACCGCTGGAGAAGCCAGCTTTTGAAAATACAGACTCGGCCCTCAGAGAAGGACCAAATTTAAATGATCATCAAGGGCATCAAGCCCTCTATCTATGGCAAGTAGAGAAGGATGACCTCCATGATTACAGATTTTCGACAGTTGAGGGAGACTGTCATGGATATCGAGGAAGAGGAAGAGGAAGCTGAGAATAGGAAGTTTTATGGCCTGAAGAGAAGGACTGTTAGAGGACCGTCAGGTACCAAGCCCATTTCTGCTGAGATTGCCGCCATTAGAAACCGGTGTTTCTCTAACCTGAGTAGGCCTCTGTCAAAGGTGCTTGAGAAGTTGACGAGGCAAGGTCTTCTAAAACCCTTAGAGGCTAGACCACTTCCCAATCCTCCACCACCACACCTGAATATGAACCGATATTGCTAATACCACCAGCAAAAAGGCCATGACACTGACAACTGCGCCTGCCTCACATGAAATCTAGGACCTCATAGACACCCACAAAATACCCGACCCCGAAAAGGAGCAACCCAACACACACCGGAACACCCTATCGAACTATCAGTCCGTCCCACCGCCTAACTACATGATTAGCTTTGGCCTACTTGAAAACCTTATCCTCCAAAACTTTGACCACCAAGCCTTTTGCCTGGGGATTTGGGATAGCAATAGTGAGGATGAAACAGAGCAGGAGAAGAATTTCTGAATGGACTTCTCAAGCAGTAATGAAGAAGAGGTGAAATGAATGACATGCAGTAGGCATTTTTATAATGATACAGTGGAGAAAGGTAAGGAGGTGTTGACCGAAGGTAGAGAAGTGGCAGAGAACAGGGATAATGCTGAAGGAGATGTAGTGTTGCGTCAGTTGAAGAAGACATGAGCACAACTGAGCATTTGGGAGTTGTTGTGTGCATCGCAGGAGCACAGACGTGCCATGGTTGAGGCCTTGAGCAAGATAATAGTACTGGAGGACGCCAACCCTACGATGTTTGTAGGATCAGTGCAGAAGAAAGCTTTGCAGGTGATAACCTTTTCTGAGGAAGAACATCCAGCGGAGGGAAGGAATCACAATAGGCCATTATTAATAAGAAGAAAACGTCTTCTGTAATGGTGGATGATGGCTTATCTATCAATGTATGTCCTTTGAAGATCTTGTCGAGATTGGGTATGAAGACGAAAAATCTGATCCCCTCCAATATGACCATCAAGGCATATGACGATAATAAGCGAGGATTTGAGGGTACTTTTGCTGCAGTGGTCAAAGTTGGCCCAATTGAGGATGAGGTTGAGTTCACAATAAGAAGATTGAGAATGAAGCTGATGAAGCTGGAGAGCCTAACCCTCGAGGAGAATAAGAAGACTGAGAAAAACCCGGCTACGGAGAATGAAACACCTGTGGATAACGAAGACATTTATCTTCCTGATTTATTTGAGTGTACTCCTATATTAGCTAATAATAAAGGCATTCATTTTGCTTACTTGCCTGAGCCTCTTCCCTTCAACTTACATGACTTGAGTATATTTGACATCCACTCAACCAAAACAAATGCATTTAACCTTGGTACGCCTGAAAGCCCCAAGGAGATTCTAATCACAAGCGAGGTTACATCAGAAGAGCGGAAGAAATTAGAAGAGATGTTAGTCAAATATAGCAAAGTATTCGCTTGGTCCTACGAGGACATGCCTGGAGTAGACAGATGTATCACCCAACATGTGATACCGACCTATTCGAACATGAGGCCGGTAAAGCAGAAGCTTCAAATGATGAGACCTGATGGGCCGAGAAAGTTAGAGAAGAAGTCAAGAAACAGATAGATATGGGATTTCTAGAAGTGGTGAAATACCCCGAGTTGTGGCAAATATTGTTCTGGTGTCGAAGAAAGATGGGAAGGTCAGAATGTGCATGGATTACAGAGACCTTAACAAAGCTTGCCCGAAGGATGATTTTCCTTTACCCCATATAGACGTGCTAGTCGATAGTGCAGCTTTATCTGCTATGTACTCATTCACGAATGGGTTCTCAGGGTATAATCAGGTTCTTATGGCTGAAGAAGACAAGCATAAGACTACCTTTGTCACGGAGTGGGGCACGTATTGCTACAAGATGATGCCGTTTGGGCTTAAGAATACAGGAGCCACTTACCAGCGGATGGCCACCACATTATTCCATGACTTGATGCATAAATAAATTGAGGTATATGTGGATGACATGATGGTTAAGTCAGAGACTAGAAGTGGACAAATAGAAGCACTGGAGAAGTTCCTTGAACGAGTCGACAAATACAACCTGCAGCTAAATCCCAAGAAGTGTGTGTTCGGGGTAACGTCAGGAAAATTGCTAGGACATACAGTGGGAATGAGAGGAATAAAAGTAGACTCTGAGAAGATCAAAGCGATTACTGTGATGCTTGCACCAAAGATGGAGAAAGAAGTTAGAGCATTTCTCGAGAAAATCTAGTACATCAGTCGGTTCATCGCCAAGCTGACATCAGTATGTGAGCCTATCTTCAAATTGCTGAGGAAAGATCAGCCAGTGAAATGGAATGAGCAATGCCAAGAAGCATTCGACAAGATCAGTGAATACTTGGTGGAACCTTTTATCTTAAAACCTCCAAGACTGGGTAAACCCTTGGTACTATATTTGGCCATTGAACCCGAAGCGCTAGGGGCGATGATGGTACAAGCAGATGAGACGGGGGTAGAACATGCAGTCTATTACCTCAGTAAGAAGATGCTTCCATATGAAGCCCGCTATCAGGAAGTGGAAAAGATCTGTTTGGCAGTAGTGTGGCGTCGAGAAAACTGCATTATTACTTCCAGTCGTACAAGATCCAAGTGGTAGCAAAGGAGAACCTCTTGAAGTATCTGCATTCAGTACCTTCGCTAGTGGGGAAGTTAGGCAGATGGTTGGTATTGCTGACAGAGTTTGACATTGAGTACCTCACTTTTAAAGTAATCACAGGTCGAGCTGTGGCAGAGTTCCTAGCATTACAACCGATAGAAGAAGATCAATACAAGCTCGAATTCCTAGACGAGAAGATCCAAGCATAACAGTCCAAGGATGGAAGATGTATTTTGATGGAGCGGTAAACTACAAAGGAGTCGGGATAAGGATCGTGATAGTAACCCCTAAGGGAGAAACTCTGCCTATGGCCTAGAGGTTGACATTTGGAGTAACCAACACACATGGCCAACTATGAAGCATGTGCCTTTGGACTGACGACATTGATAACCTTGAAGGCTAAGAACGTGGAGGTCTACGGAGACTCAATGTTGGTGGTCCGACAGATGCAAGGAGAATGGGAATTGAAGGAAGAACGGTTGAAACCCTAGCTATTTCACCTCATGAGTCTAGCATAGGCCCTCCCCAATTGTAAATTCCAGCATTTTTCGCGAGAAGAGAACCAAATGGCAGACGCATTGGCTACACTAGCCGCAACTTGGGAAAATCCAGAGAAGTTGGTGATGAGACCTCTGTTATTGACAACGGCAAGAAAATCGGTTTATGAGATAGAAAGGATATTAGAAGTAGAGGTCGACAACGGGAAGCCTTGGTATTACGATATTCAGAGATATCTGGAGCGGGGGAATTCCCAGAGGAAACAAGCAGAAAAGACAGGATACCCATTCGGAAGTTAGCTTCTCAATATGTGAGTTTGAAGGGAGAAATGTATAAGAGACAAGCGAATGACATTCAATTGAAGTGTTTGAGAAAAGAAGAGGCTCAGAAGGCAATGAAAGAAGTAAATTCCGGGGTATGTGGACCGTTCATGAATGGATTGAACTTGTCTCACAAGATAGTAAGACAAGGCTTTTACTGGTCGACCATGGAAGCTGACTGCGCGAAGCTGGTAAAGCATTATCACGATTGTCAAGCGCACGATAACTTGAACCATTTGCCTCATACAGAGTTGCACGAGCTGTCAGAGCCGTGGCCTTTCTCAGCATGGGGAATTGACATGATTGGAGAAATTCGACCGCATGCATCGAATGGACATCACTTCATAGTAATGGCAGTAGACTACTTTCAAAATGGGTGGAGGCCGAGTCATTTCGTAACGTCACAGCAAAACAGATGGCAAAGTTCATAGCCCGAAACCTCATATGTCGATATGGCATACCGTATCACGTGGTAACAGACAACGGAGTCCAGTTTCAAGGAGAAACAAAGGCAATGCTACAGAGGTATGGGATAAGACATCATAAGTCGTCACCATACAGACCATAGGCAAATGAAGCAGTCGAGGTAGCCAACAAAACAATAAAGGCGATATTAGCCAAAATGACAGAGAACTACAAGGATTGGGCAGATAAGCTATCGTACGCCCTGTGGGGGTACAGAACTTCTGTGAGAATAGCAATATGAGCCACGCCTTATTCTTTGGTCTATGGAATGGAAGCAGTACTGCCGGTGGAAGTTGAGATAAGTCCGTGCGGGTGTTAGCAGAAGCAGAGTTGCCTAAACAAGAGTGGACCTTGCAGAGATTTGAACAGTTAGCACTGCTGGATGAGAGAGAATGAAGTCCTTGTATCACATGCAGATATACCAGAAGAGATTGGCTCGAGTATTCAATAAGAAGGTACGTCCTATAAAAATAAGAAAAGGTGATCTAGTACTTAACCGGTCAAAGCCGTCGACGACGGATCCGAGAGGAAAGTTCAGGCCCAATTGGGAAGGACCCTACATAGTCCAGAAAGTAATAGGAAATGGGGCAATGAGACTGTCAGACTTAGAAGGGAATGAGTTCATCGGCCAATCAATATGGATAGATTGAAGCAGTATTTTGCCTGAAAAAGAGAAGACCGAGCAATCCCCAAGAGGATTGACATAAGACCTAACCCAACGAAATAGGAAATTCATTCATGCATGCTTGCATACACGTAACATATTTACGTTCTTTTTTGTGTTTGTTTTATTTTGTATTCACAGGTTTTAAAAAAGAAAAAGAGAAAGTGGTAAAGGCAAGCCAACCAGAAGCAACAACAGTACAGTGTCATCGGTTTTAGGAATGAATCATGGGGTTGAGGCCCACATCAGTTTCAGGAATGAATTAGTATCAATTTCGGGAAAGAATCCCAGGGTTGCGGCCCACATCAATATTAGTTCGGGAAGGAATCCCAGGGTTGAGGCCGACATCGGTATTAGTTTCGGGAAGGAATCCCAGGGGGTGAAGCCCACATTATCAGCGGTTGAAATGAAGAATTCCATGGAGTGAGTGAAAAAAAGAAGAGAGAGAGAAGTCCTTGATGGTTAGGCATATGTCCGGTGATGATATTGTTTACTGTAAGGTGAAACCTTAGAAATGATAAGTGCGAGATGTGCTCTCATCCAGTTTTCTGAGTGGTTGATCTCGGCTAGGCTCGCGAGCACTTGATTACGGGATCTTAGCAGTAGAAGCCTGAGTAGTCGATGAGATGACTAGTTGAAGAGATGTCGGATCAGTGAGTGACCGTTTGCCTAGATGTCTATCCTGGTTTACTTATGTTACGATATGTGATATGGTTGGAAACGAAGAAAAAGTCTCTGAAAAGAAAAAGAAAAAAATAGACCACCTATAACCGATAAGCATGAAGCTACCAATTGGCGAGTATTAGGACCACCATGAGGAGAAATACTACCTTAAAGGGTAGGTGTGTTGAAAATAGAGAAAAAAGAAAAGAAAAGAGAAAAAAGAAGTTCAAAATGAAATGAAAGAAAAGAAAGAGACGAAAGAAAAGAAGAAGAAAACCATATCATGTTGAGTACGAATGAGTAATCACATAGTATGATCAAGACATCTAGGTTGGTTAGACCCACTGATCCAATTCTACGAGACAAAATCATCGACTTGGCTTATTTAAGGATTAAGCTGCGAAAGTACCTTGGCACACACACACTGGGAGTCTAGTTTAGATCACTCATTCAGACGATCGGATTTGAGTGTATCAAGTACTTTAAAGGTTCTCTGGTTTCGACACAAAGCATCCTTTGAGGATGAAAATATGTTTAGCTATCGGGATTATCTCGTGAGAGGTAGTATAGTATTTTGGTATCACATCAGGAGATCTACCTTGACTTAATGGAAGCAGCAAAGAACAGAAAAATGAACCGAGACTAGGGGCGACCAGTCTACCCTTTCTTATAGAGCACAGTTTGGGAATGAACCATCACATCAGTAATGCCTCGGGGATGAGGTTCAGTATGCCAGGAATGGTATTTCGAGGATAGAGCATGGGTCGAGGTCCACATCAGTATCAATTTTTGGGGATGCTCCCAGGGTCGAGGCCCACACTTCAATAATTTTTGGGATGCGTCCCAGGGTTGAGGCCTATATCACACAGTAATGGTTCGGGAATGGACCACCTCACAGTAACGGTTCGGGAATGGACCACAGATGGTACGGGAACAAAGCCCAGAGGTCGACGGCACCTCGCCATCACATTCAGCATAGTTTGGGAACAAAGCCCAGGGAATAAATCCCACATTCGATGGTTCGGGGACAAAGCCCAAGGGTCAATAACACCTCACCACCAAATCAACTCAGTTCTAAGAAACAGGCAAGTCAAGTGGCAGCTGGCTAGCCAAGTGAGTGAAAATGCATTGCATAACTTTGATAAGATTGTCATTGTCACACACTGCACAAGTCCTATCAAAGTGGGGGCAACTGTAGGCACTACATTGTTGCATATAATTCTCGATGATTAGTCTCGTACGGAGGCATTACTCTTTAAGTTTTGGAAGTCGTGGGAAATGGACGTCGGAAGGGAAAAGTCAGAAATCAATACCTTGTTGGATTTAATTCGTTTGCTTAACTTTGGGTTTGCTAGTTGGACCTCTGTTTTAAAACTTATCCTTGGCCCAAAATCCCCCAAAAACCACACACCTAGCCCACACACCACCAAGACACACACCAATCCCACCAAAGGAACCCAAATGATGAGTGGTAATTATATCACTATTTCCCACTCATTTAGCCTAATATTTTGTATAGTTTCTCGAGTTTTATGGACGTTTTGATGTGTTTTTATTTATTTTGCAGATAAGAATAATATTGGGACTTAATGGAATCAACTCAGGGCTAAAACAATGAAATCCAGAGGAAAAATGGTCAAAAACGAAATTTTACTATACGCGTCACGAAGTGCAGTCAAAATTTCCAATTTTGCACAATTTTTGTATTTTGGCCATAACGTTTTCTTCCAATGTCCGATTGAGCTTATTTAAGTTGCAGATTAAAGAAGACTCGAAGATCTACAACTTTGAAAGTAAAAATATTTTCGAATTCTGACGTTTTAAAGGCCGAAAGTGATGAACAATCCAGTATATTTTGAGTAATTACTATAGTCATTTTCAAAATATAAAATAAAATTAATAAAATAAATATATAAAAATTTGTCAAACTTCCACAAAACATGTAACCATGTTTGGTGCCATGTTTGGTGGAGTGTTTTGTGGAGTGTCGTATGGCATGTTTGGTGGAGTGTTTGGTGGAGCAATTCGTGGAGAAATTGGTGGAGAAATTGGTGGAAGCCTTTAGGTTTTTCTATAAATACCAAGCCATTTCATTTGTAATTCTCATGCTTTCCTTAAGTTTTTGTAAGGAATTTAAGGATTACATCTTGTTTGTTTAATTTCAGTAATTTAAATTATGTATTTTTATTTTTAGTAATAGTAGTACTTTCCTTTCTTTTCTTTTATGATTTCCTTAGGTTTTTTTAAGGAATTTAAGGATTGCATCTTGTGTGTTTATTTTAGTAATTTAATTTATGTATTTTAATTTTCAGTAGCAATAGTTCTCTTCTTCTACTCCTTCTTTTTATGTTCAGTAGTTAAATTTCCGCTGGGGGAAGGGTGAAGCTTTTAATATTTTAATTTAGATTAATCTCCCTTAATTATAATATAAAATTTATTATTCACTAAAAGGAATTACCGCCTTAATGGCTGGTTTTATTTATTTGGCATAATGTGGCACCGCCTATATGGCTGGTCTTTAGGTGACAGATAATTACCGCCTATATGGCTGGTTTATGAAAAAATAATAATACCGCCTTTATGGCTGGTTGGACTTAATTTAAATCTGACTTAATAAGGAATACCGCCTACATGGCTGGTTGGTTGTCATCGTTAAATTCTATATTATAGTAAGGGAGATTTCTAAATTATGAATAGTAAAGGTGTATCCCCCAACCCCAGCATTTTATTTTTATTCTAGGGAAGTGATGAAACACAATATCCACACTTAATAATTGATTTTCTTTTATGGGTAATTCTTTAGGTTGTTTATTGAGTCTTAAGCTTAATGCTTCCTGTTGCCTGATCACCAATAGGATTGATGTGGTAAATCTAAAATGAACTAGACATAGGGATTTTAGGTTTCGGCCTTAGACTTAATAGCTCACGATCTTCCTTGAGGATAGATAACCCTTTAATAGATTTCCTTACATGATAGGAATATACCTGTCGGGCGTGGGTAGCCATAATTGGAACTTGATCTTAATGAATCAAGGTAATGTGGTTGACATAGGAATATGGTTCAATTGGGTTATACTGGGTATTTGCGTCTGACCATCGGAAGAGGCTTTTGCATATCATCGTGTTCCAGGTTAGTAAACTGAATTATTACACATAAACAAGAGAATCAATTCATCTTTTTAATAATATTGTGTGGAGTCACGACCCTAGATCTTTGAGTCTGTTCTTCTATTTCTTTAGTATTTTCTTTTTGTCTTTTTCTTTTCGGTCTTTATTTTAGTTTATTTAAGAAAATCCATATTCAACCAACCAATCAAAAGTAATCAATTCCCTTCTCCCTACAATTAGATACTTGTAAATAATTAGTATCAACAATTAATAAAAACAGTAGGAATTAAGTCCTCGTGGGATCGATATTTTTATACTACTTGAACGATACGTGCGCTTGCGTTATACGCGTGTGAATGCACCAGTCAAGTTTTTGACACTTATGGAGCATTTATTTCACAGATGACAGATGAAGAACTGAATGCAGAAATCCTAAAATACATCTGTGAAGAAAATATGGAGAAGGAGCAAGAAGCAGAGCAAATGGAAGAACAAATGTCTGATCTTAATAAAGATCCAGTGAATTCAGGCGAAACATCACTGATTTGAGGAGTACAATTCAATGATATCGCCTAAAAGCTTAACAGAATGGAACTCCCATTCCAAGTTAAGCACCATACGAGAGCTCCTGATTTTCTTTCTTTCTTTTCAGGAACCACTGGAGTGACAAAGATTAAGAAGGTGGCACGAGCACAAAATAGGACAAAATTCTTTTTACCTCTTTACAGTTGGAAGAGACCATTCAAATGTTGATTTCTATTAAGGTCCTAAGATCGATTATAAGCATGAAAACACTTGTGAATACATCAAAGGAAGTTGCGGAATACTCACAATGATCGGATTTGTGATGCGTTGATGAAAAAAACTCATTTTCCTCCTCTAAGAGGTGCTCGGCAGTGGGCAGTGAAGTCCTCCAAGGTTTTCCGTTTTGGATCATCAAATGAAGCTCCAAGCTTCGTCAAACGATTCCCGGCTCGTGGGTGGGTTTCCCTATCACCTTTGTATGTCTTCTAAGTGTGATAGCACCTTGATTTTTGGACACAAAAATCATCATTTCCCTCTCTATAACTCACGACAGTGAGCTATGTAGAAGAAAGAAAAAGAAGCCCAAATGGGCGTGAGAGAAGAAGGAGAATGGAGAGAGAGTGTGTGTTGGTTTGTTGGAAAAATGTGTATATGATATACATATATTTGATTTTCAAAAAATCAAATAAATATATATTTGCTTTCTCAAAGTCAAACAAGTACAAACCTTTAATTAATCCAACAACACCAATCACTATTCACATCAACTCACATCACTTTAATAAAGTGACAAGTTGTCAAGTCACATCACTCAAAGTGACAAGTGATTTGACGCTTGATGCGACTAGCAATTTGACGCTTGATGTAACTTGCGTGCCGCATTCGAATTCGAAAATGCGAATGCGCTCGCAAACATTCTCGGGCTCGGGTTCGTTAATTCTGAATTAACGAATTTTCCGTCGCATCGTAATTAAATGATTACGCCTAGCGAAATCACTATTCACGTCACTAACGAATTAATTCTAAATTAATTCGTTCGCCCGCATTAAAATCTAATTTTAATTCAGCGTTTAAATCCAATTTCGTTTAATATATCAAATATATTAATTTCTCAATTAATTCCAAATTAATCGTTATCTCTCTTTAATAGATATTTTATCCCAGATAAAATATCTCCGTAATTAATCCCAGATTAATTTTCTCTCTCATCGAATTAATCCCAAATTAATTAAAGTGCGAGTCATACGTCATCGGTGAAACTTTGGGAAACGACCCATAAGATCCCCGGATATGTTGGCAGTAAATTCGGTCATCGGACTATCCGAACACGTAAGTACCTCGTACTAAGTTTATACCGATTTACAAGACAAGGTTGGCCTCTAGTAAAGCGCCATGCCTACCCAATTCTCCAGAAACATCCTTACAGGAATAAAGGATTTGTATCAACCGTAATATACCGTAGTATTGCGTATTTCTGTCCAGTATTGAATGATCACGTGCTAGGCCTGGGGCTGGAATTGTGTCTGCCCCGTACGAAGCACATGTCGGATGTCTGGTGACTAGTCTATATAATCGGATAAACCTGACCTTGTCATTTTATCCCGATAGCTGCAGTATTTAAGAGAACCAGTCCCGTATCCTACGTGACCATCATCTCCATATGACTGGAGTGACACTTCCGTCTTGACATCACACCCAACACACTACGATTCTCAATATACCCAATATTGGTGTACACAGAACAGGTTAAAGCCCTGGACGACCTCAACCAAAGTATATTGATTGTCGTAAGTATTAGCGGTGCAAGTCTCAGGTTAAGACCAAACACACCTACCCTGATGTCGGACTCCCATAGACACACAGTCATACTACCAATGGGATTCCGAGGGGGTCTATCCTGAGCGAAGCTGTTTTCCGTACCATCAGTAAAACATAACCTCCTACCGCACTTGCATAAGTATCCAATACTTAAATATATGAGAACTATGCCCGTTATGCCCTCATAACGTGTACAAGTGCAATACTAGTCTTTTACGTATTACCGATGTCCTATCTCGATAATACTCTGACTAGGGATATTTAATGATTAATCCTTCGTGGAATGATACTGTCTCATATCATTCTCAATCCAGGAACTAATCATAGGGACCCCATATCATTTATATATCTAAGGTGATCTAATCACAAATTATAAGAGTGCAATCTCATTTGTCACATAGTTAATTTGTACAACAACACCATGATCTGTACAAATAGTGACGCTATGTGTCATAATTGTCCAACAATCTCCCACTTGGCCTATAGCCAGTCACTCGAGTGCTTGACACCCAAACTATGTACGGTTGGCTCAAACTGTTGAGAAAAGCTTTCGTCAGCGGATTTGCATGATTATCATTTGATGCGATTTATTCGATCATTACATCGCAACGATGTATGATTCGAACGAATCAGATGAATAGTCGAAGATTTATCTGCATTGTTGATGAGACCATTAATTCTTTAGCCTGTGCTCGAGCCTAGCCCAGCTGCTAACAGAATTATATCTAATCTAATTAGATTTATTTATTGACCCGGAAGGCTTCTATTACCACTTCAGCTGCAGCAATAACCCGCATTTGTTGTTTATACGGTAATAGTATCTTGCTTGGAAGATTTCCAGCTCACTGTACCGTCATTCAAACTTTGTAGTACCGTTTGCGACTTTTAGTCGTCTTTATCGGTTTAGGAAACTTGTAATAGTGATCCCAGTCACTTCAAGTTCTCTTTTTCCATAGATTAAGACAGCATCCTTAGTTCTCTAAGATACTAACGGATGTTCTTAACTTCAATCCAGTGACTATCACTCGGATTGGCCTGTTTGTGAATCCATATGCTCAAAGCGTATGAGACACACAGGTAGCGTACATTTTTCAATGTACGATTTCTCAGAGAGTTTCAACAACTTAATCTATCCCAGTAGATCTTTATTCCTTGAATAAAGGTTATTTTCTCCCAAGATTCTCTGGAGAATTTTATCGAAAGCCAAGCTTTCACCGATTGTTTTATGGGAATATCATTTCCAAGAAATGACATATTATCATTATATATAGGACAACCACTGTCAGTGCGCTCCCACTAACCCTCTTATATACACAAGAATCATTTTGTTTTGAATTAAATCATAAACCATTATGATCACATCAAAACGATAATTCCTAGAACCAATGCTTGCTGCGATCCAAACATGGATAGAATAACCTGCAAACCTTGTTTGCTAGTTTTAGTATGATAAAACCGTCAGGATGTTATAAACATCCTCCAAAAGGTTTCCTTTTCAGGAAAGTGATTTTCCCGTAAAGCTGACATATTTCATACATGAAACATGCAGCAATTACAAGCATTATCCAAATGGATTTACCATGGCAACAGGTTAAAGGTTGAATCTTAATCAACACAATGTTGATAACGATACCTTCCCGCTAAAAGCCTAGCTTTATACGTTGGTATGTTGCCATCCATGTACGTCTTCCTTGAAGACTTATACAGTACCAATAGGCACAATGCCTTGCGGTACATCAACTTAGTGTCCAAACTTGTTGATACACATGGAATCCATTTCGCACTCATGACACTTTGCCATAATTAGGGAGTCGATACCTTGTATCACTTCCTCATACGTGGTCAGTGGGTATACCTCAATAAGATAGACATCTTTATTAGGTGAGATCAGAAACCCATACCCAGGTTGTTTTCTGACTCTTTCCGACCTACGCGGTTCTTGTGTATTCGAAGATTAATGGTATAGTTTCATCCTTGATGAACTATTTGTGTTCCATTAGGATTCGGTGCCTGGACAGTATTACTTCGATTTTTTATCGAGTTTTACTATCCTCCCACTTACCACTGTATATCGGTATTCCTTTTAGGAAAATCACATGGCGAGCAACAATCTAATTGTTCTCTAGTGAGTTGTATAAGTACAATACTTATCGTATCCCTAGGAGAACCTACAATTGGCACTTATCCAATTTGGGTTTTAGTTTGGTATCATCCAAACGTATGCCTAGCATCCCAAATCATCAGGAGTGAGAAACCTGGTTTCTTTCCCGTTCATATCTAATATGATATCTATCAAACAGATTTTTAATGGAACCTTATTCAAAATAAATTCTGCACTGTTAATGCGTATCCATTGAAGGAAATGGTAGCTCAGAGTGACTGATGATTAACCTTATCATGTCCAACAAAACTTGGTTTATCTGTTCAGACACATCGTCAAATTGACGTGTTCCGGGAGGAGTCCTCCTTGAAAGAATACTTTACTCTTTCAAGTATATTAGAAACTTATTGCATAAGTATTTTCCATTACGGTCTTACTGTGACGGTATAATACTACAGCCGATCTGTTTGTCTATTTCGTGTCGAAACTTTAAAAGTTTCCGATTTGTGTTCTTCAAAAGAGACACATAACCATTACGCGATGCCACATCCGTATAGGTCACGAAATATTCATATCCACATCTAGCCTAGCTAGACATGGGCCCACTTGCTTCACTATGAACTAGGGCTAACAGATAGGTGGCTTTTACACTTTTACCAAGTAAAGGTGTTATATGCACATTGCCCAATAAACTAGATTCGTAGACTTTATTTGAATGGAATGAAATTAGTCAGAGTACCCACTCTTCAAAAGGTGTGGATATACGATTCTTGTTTTATTGTGTCCTAGACAACAATGCCACAATTAAGTTTCATCTGATTAAATCAGTTGAGCTATTTATTTGTCATAATATATATATTCGAGATTTTATTTATATTCAAAATATAAATTCTGTTATTCACATCTAATGTGTTTATCTCAATATCATCTTTATATAATAAAACACTTTAGTGTTCTAGAATATAAAGGTTCACCCGCAGCGGGTAAAACACTGATATAGAGATAATGTATCTAGTCAAACTAGTTATATTATAACAGTTCCCTAATTTAAGTACACACCCGAAGGTAGTTCCTAAACTTAGGTATCTACGGTTAAAACAACGATTTTCATCCCGTTTCCAATCCGCAGATTAAATCTCAACTGAAGTCAGTATCCTGCTCACAGCAGATTCTGAACATCAATATATATATATGTACCACACTAAGTATCTAAAATCCAATTTTAATACTAGTAGTGAACATAATATTGACAAACATATTTGAAGTTAGAGCCTTGCTCGTCTTCAATTCCTTCATTTCTGCTTTGTTCAAACGGCAGTCACGCTTCTGCAATCCCGTTTGCTACATTTAGCAGAGATTTTGGGATATGTCCTTTATCTTCCCAGAAGACTATAATGATGTTGCCTTTGCCAGTTTCAACACACCAGAAGCCTTTGGCCAAGCCTAGGCCTTCTAGAATATCGCAGTAAAGTGCGCCTTGCGCTACTTGTCTAATTGCAAAGTTTGACTTTGTCTCCTTGAGAATAGTCATTAATTCTCCAAGAATTAATTATTGCAATTTAGTACTTCTAAAATCTAAAATTAGATTTATGAAGATCCTTCAATTTCAGTATCATACTTTAAGGATCTAATCCTTAGTTCTGATTCATAAATTAAGGAGTCTACTGCGACAAGCTTAATGGATTAAGCACTTAAGTTATCATTACATGATCTTCCAAAGATCATGCTCTACTATTTACTTAACTCCGGGCTTTAGGCTTATACGTTATTTTATCAAATAAGTAACTTATTATTTTCAAGGACCATCCTGAAATTATTCCCAATTTGAAAATTAAACCATTTAAACACATTTTCCCTAGGATTATGATTTTAAATGTCAATTTTTCAATTTATATCTTGATTCTAATAGTCCAACTATTAATCAGAATTATGGTACTATTTATTATAATGATTACAATAATCAAACTTATTTAATCAACTATAATTTAATAGATTAAAATCAATTATATTGATTACTATAATCCAATTATAAAATCAACTATAAATGAATAGTTTGAATATATAGTCCAACTATTTATTAAAACAACAATTTAAATATTAGTCCAACTAACATTTAATTTCTTTGACGAATGATATTTGTGATTGACGCGTATGGCGAGTAATTGAACGAGTATTGCAAATTCAATTCTTGCCTCCCACTATTTTTCGACGAGCCTCTAACCCTCTGTCGAGTACTCGGGAAACCGTATTTCCTAGTGGGCTAGGATCCCGTTAAATATCACACAATCTTGACTTTGGCCAACAAATTGTATGATAATTAACTAGGTAGATCTCTAAGATCGATTGGATCCAATCCAATTCCTAGATCCGTAGGGGGACATCCAAGTCCGAAACATATATCTTATATATGCCAATACATCCAATTTATTACCTAACCTTTTTCCTCTGAATCAACTAAGCCTTGGCTTTGGCACAACAAACTTAGTGATCCCAGTCAAGCGCGACCCATTGACCATGGAAAGCTTCGTAATCAATGTCGATGGACAAGAAATGGTCTTGACTTTGGCCAACAAACCACAACTTGGACAAGACACTGACATGGAACAAAGCTCTCGTGATTCAAACACATCCTCGACAGACAAAGGCCTTGACTTTGGCCAACAAACCAATGCCGTCTCAGATCTTGAGTGAGAATCACTCAATGGAAGTAAAAACGCTTAATATTATTTGAGGGTTTTTCGCGTGCAAATTGGCAACCAATTTATTATCTTTGTTAAGGTCTCATCATCATACACCCTTAAACATGCATTCTAAACACATAATAAAACGCATATAAATAAATAATAATGATATGCGGATGGATACTTTACACATTGATCCTAAATCAAATCTATCACTTTCTCTCTCCCGCTAGCACATGTATTTATTTCTACCCGTTACACTACACTTCTAAAGAAACCTCATTTACATTGAGGGGAATAGGTGAGAAGAGAATACAAAGAAATGAGAGGTAATAAGGCTGGACACGCAGGTTCAATTAATAAATCGAATTTATTACAACAATTTCTAAAATTGTCCCACCCATCTAATATCCATCCGATATACATTATTCATGCATCGCAACCATGTATTCACACAAGCATGTTATCAATCAATCTAATAAAATTAATTAATCTGATAATTAGTGATCATCCAATGTTCAAACAACGATTTGATTTTGTGCGAGTAAAACTCGTCTTTGCGAATAAATACTTAAAGTACGAATTCTCGAATTAAATTAAACTACATAATTAAATCCAATTTAATATGCATTTAATTCTAATTCACATATGTAATTCCAAATTAAATACAACACTTTAATAATGAACTTTTACGACTTAAATTCCAAATTTAATCGTTACGGGTCTCAAAGTCCGATTAACGTCCAACGTCAATTTAATTAAACTCCAATGGGATTTTAATTAATTTCTTGAGGCGTGGACTTTTGGTCAACTCGGGTCAAACCGAATAACCAAAATCCAATCCGGGAGTTACCCCATAAGCCCAAAAATCAATCTTGGCCCATTAGGCCCAATTAAACTTTAAAGGTTCATTAAGTCGCATTTGGGCTTTATGGATGCGTTTTTAGGCCCAATTGGATCCATCCAATTTTCCTTAACCCAACTTTGTACAACAAAGCCCAACAAGCCCAATTACAACACAAAATCCCAAATCCAATTTAAGGCCCAATTAATTAAATTCAAAAATCCATTTCACATTTAATTAACCTAAAGTGTATAACATGATTAATCACCCAAATCAATATTTCCAAAACATCAAATTTGTCCAATTAATCATGCTCATCATTAACAAAACATGTCCAACACATTTCATGAAAAATCAAACCCATTTACACATGCTTCAAGTCTCGGCCAAGGGAGATTTTATTGTCCAAATCAAATTCAATCCAATTAAATTCAATTCAATATTAAATCAATATCCCCAAATGATTTCCAACACATCCAATGAACTAAAAATAAAAAATTCCAAGACATTAGGGCACTAGACCATTCGGCCATCATAAGTATTTTGGGCAAACATGTTCCAAACACAATTTCTTGAAATTGATCAAATCAATCTTCAATTCAACATGATTTAAGCATATTCAAACATCCAATTTAATCAAATCATGCTCAAAATCAATTTACCCAAATTTTAACCCTAAACGTTTTCATGCTCAAACCTTGCTCTGATACCATTGTTGGTTTCTATTAAGGTCCCAAGATCGATTATATGCATGAAAACACATGTGAATACATCAAAGGAAGTTGCGGAATACTCACAATAATCGGATTTGCGATACGTTGATGAAAAAACTCATTTTCCTCCTCCAAGAGGTGCTCGGCAGTGGGCAGTGAAGTCCTCCAAGATTTTCAGTTTTGGATCATCAAATGAAGCTCCAAGCTTCGTCAAACGATTCCCGGCTCGTGGGTGGGTTTCCCTATCACATTTGTATGTCTTCTAAGTGTGCTAGCACCTTATTTTTGGCCATAAAAATCATCCTTTCCTTCTCTATAACTCACGGAAGTGAGCTGTGTAGAAGAAAGAAAAAGAAGCCCAAATGGGCGTGAGAGAAGAAGGAGAATGGAGCGAGAGTGTGTGTTGGTTTGTTGGAAAAAGGTATATATGATATACATATATTTGATTTTCAAAAAATCAAATAAATATATAATATATTTGCTTTCTCAAAGTCAAACAAGTACAAACCTTTAATTAAATCCAACAACACCAATCACTATTCACATTAACTCACATCACTTTAATAAAGTGAAAAGTTGTCAAGTCACATCACTCAAAGTGACAAGTGATTTGACGCTTGATGCGACTAGCGATTTGACGCTTGATGTGACTTGCGTGCCGCATTCGAATTCAAAAATGTGAATGCGCTCGCAAACACTCACGGGCTCAGGTTCGTTAATTCTGAATTAACGAATTTTCTGTCGTGTCGTAATTAAATGATTACGCCTAGCGAAATCACTATTCACGTCACTAACGAATTAATTCTAAATTGATTCGTTCGCCCGAATTAAAATCCAATTTTAATTCCGCGTCGAAATCCAATTTCGTTTAATATATCAAATATATTAATTTCTCGATTAATTCCAAATTAATTGTTATCTCTCTTTAATGGATATTTTATCCCAGATAAAATATCTCCGTAATTAATCCTAGATTAATTTTCTCTTTCATCGAATTAATCCCAGATTAATTAAAGTGTGAGTCATAAGTCATCGGTGAATCTTTGGAAGCGACCCATGAGATCCCCGGATATGTTGGCAGTAAATTCGGTCTTCGGACTATCCGAACACCTAAGTACCTCGTACTATGTTTATACCGATTTTCAAGACAAGGTTGGCCTCTAGCAAAGCGCCATGCCTACCCAATTCTCCGGAAACATCCTTATAGGAATAAAGGATCTGTATCAAGCGTAGTATACCGTAGTATTACATATTTCTGTCCAGTATCGGATGATCACATGCTAGGTCCGGGGCTGGAATTGTGCCTGCCCCGTACGAAGCACATGTCGGATGTTTGGTGACTAGTCTCTATAATCGGATAAACCTGACCTTGTCATTTTATCCCGATAGCTGCAGTATTTAAGAGAACCAGTCCCGTATCCTACGTGACCATCATCTCCATATGACTGGAGTGACTCTTCCGTCTTGACATCACACCCAACACACTACGATTCTCAATATACCCAATATTGGCGTACACAGAACCGGTTAAAGCCCTGGACGACCTCAACCAAAGTATATTGATTGTCGTAAGTATTAGCGGTGCAAGTCTCAGGTTAAGACCAAACACACCTACCCTGATGTCGGACTCCCATAGACACACAATCATACTACCAATTGGATTCCGAGGGGGTCTATCCTGAGCGAAGCTGTTTTCCGTACCATCGGTAAAACATAACCTCATACCGCACTTGCATAAGTATCCAATACTTAAATATATGAGAACTATGCCTGTTATGCCCTCACAACGTGCACAAGTGTAATACTAGTCTTTTACGTATTACCGATGTCCTATCTCGATAATACTCTGGCTAGGGATATTTAATGATTAATCCTTCATGGACTGATACTGTCTCATATCATTCTCAATCCAGGAACTAATTATAGGGACCTCCTATCATTTATATATCTAAGGTGATCTAATCACAAATGATAAGAGTGCCATCTCCTTTGTAACATAGTTAATTTGTACAACAACACCATGATCTGTACAAATAGTGATGCTATGGGTCATAATTGTCCAACATCAAAAGCAACTCTCATGGGATTGTCTTTAATCGGACATCTAAAACGGCGTTGAAACCTCATCGACAGATGGATTTCAGTCACGGTTGGCTGAAGATGAAAAATTTAGCGCTAGCAGGGAGGCAACCCATGCAATTTGTTTTAATTTTCATTTTCATATTTTGTATGAACTTTTTAACTTTGTGTGTTAGTTTTTCAGGTAAAAGCATAAACGGAGCATTTTAAGACAGAATGAATGGTGTTTGGCAATCAAAGAGGAAAACTAATTCATTAGAGATGGCCGAGTAAAGAATGAATTCTTGATGCGCATCCTAATGAATTTATACCAAGCAAATGGAGTATTGAGTACACAATTCCGTTGCCTTAATTATTGCTTTGATTTGATTTTCTTTTGTACTTTTCTTTATTTTCGCCGACAAGATTTATACATTTTGACTTTTCACGATTTATTTTAACGTTCTTCTAATAATTATCATTTGGCAGATACTAGTGCAATTATTACTCACCCTTTTCAAGATCTATAAATTCAGCTCAACATTTCTCTCTTCGACACATTTCTCTCTTAGTTTAATTGGAGGAAGCATCTATAAATGGCAATGGAGTAAAAAAAAGAAAAAAAAGAAAAAAATAGAAAAAAATAAAAAAAAAACATTTGAGATCGGAGTTATTAAGTCCGTAGGGGTGTTTTAACACCTAGTTCCCTAAAACAACTGGTTTGCGAGTCACTGGCCCAAAGCTCGCTACATGGATTGAAGATGTTGCAAAAAAATATATATCTAAAGTCTGAGTAATTAAGTCCGTAGGGGTTTCTTATCACCTGGTGCCCTAAAGCCAACTGGTTTGGGAGCCACCGACCCAAAGCTCGCTACATAGACGGAAGATATTGTATATAAATAAAAAATAAAATCAGAAAAAGTAAAAAAAAATAGAAAAATCAGAAAAATTATTCAATTGCTATAAAAATGTGTGAAATCTGATAGAACTTTAGGACAAAAATATTACTCTCCTATCAACTACACTTGTGACTGTTGTGGGCAAAAATGAGTTGATTAATATTTTGTTGACTGTGTATATGGAGAATGATAATTATAATCCGAGAATTTACTTATTCGGTAATTTAGAAAGAAAAAAAACAACTAACTAGGAGTAAAAGTTTCACCTGATTAGTCACTAACTTCTTTATTCTCTTTTCTCTTTTCGTTTTGCTTTTTTGTGCATTACTTTTACCATCTTTTTACCTTTTTTTCAAACATTTGTGGGTATCGTTGCTGTAATCCCTCACGAGACTACAACTCGTCCATTAGGGACACCTAGGGGTTTAAAGGCTTGTTGCATAAGCTAAATGCAACCGTGATCCCTACGAAAGTGGCTTAGCTTAATTTTATTTTTATGTTATTTTATTTTCTATTTTGCTCGAGGAATAGCAAAATGTTAGGTTTGGGGGTGTGATGAGTGGTAATTATATCACTATTTCCCACTCATTTAGCCTAATATTTTATATAGTTTCTCGAGTTTTATGAACGTTTTGATGTGTTTTTATTTATTTTACAGTTAAAAATAATATTGGGACTTAATGGAATTAACTCGGGGCTAAAACAATGAAATCCGGAGGAAAAATGGTCAAAAAAGAAATTTTACTATACGCGTCACGAAGTGCAGTCAAAATTTCCAGTTTTGCGCAATTTTCGTAATTTGGCCATAACATTTTCGTCCAATGTCCGATTGAGCTGATTCAAGTTGCATACTAAAGAAGTGTCGCAGATCTACAACTTTGAAAGTCAAAATATTTTATAATTCCTAAGTTTGGAAGGCCAAAATTGATGAACAATCCAGTATACTTTGAGTAATTACTATAGTCATTTTCAAAATATAAAATAAAATTAATAAAATAAAAATATAAAAATTTGTCAAACTTCCACCAAACATGCAACCATGTTTGGTGCCTTGTTTGGTGCCATGTTTGGTGGAGTGTTTTGTGGAGTGTCTTGTGGCATGTTTGGTGGAGCAATTCGTGGAGCAATTGGTGGAGAAATTGGTGGAAGCCTTTAGGTTTTTCTATAAATACCAAACCATTTCATTTGTAATTCTCATGCTTTCCTTAGGTGACAGATAATTACCGCCTATATGGCTGGTTTATGAAAAAATAATAATACCGCCTTTATGACTAGTTGGACTTAATTTAAATCTGACTTAATAAGGAATACCGCCTATATGGCTGGTTGGTTATCACCGTTAAATTCTATATTATAGTAAGGGAGATTTCTAAATTATGAATAGTAAAGGTGGATCCCCCAACCCCAGCTGTAGGCATTGCATTTTTGCATGTGAAACCCGATGAGGAGTCTTATTTGGAGACAACTATCTTTTAAGCCGCGGAAGTCACGGGAAACGGACGTCGGAAGGGAAGCGTCAAGAATTGACGTTTTGTTGGATTTAGTTCACGTGTTTAGCTTCGGGTTCGCTGTTGAATCTCTGTTTTAAAACTTAACCTTAGCACAAGCCCATTAAATCACCTCGAAAAATAATTAAAACATTTAAAATACATGTCACAAATTAAATTTAAATTAAATCTAAATAAATTAAAACCGATTAAATTAAACACAAATTAAATTGAATCGAAACCAATTAAACACAAGTTAAATTAATTTGAATTAAATTAAAATCCATTGAAACCAATTAAATTAAAATCAAATTAAATTAAAATAATCGAAATTAAAATAAATAACCAATCAATTAATTAAATTCTTAATTTAAAATCACAAACCAATTAAAATGAAATCTTAATTAAATTAAATTCACAAATTAAATTAAATTAAAATACAATTCAATAAATTAAAATCAAATTAATTAAATAACCAAATTAATTAAATAAAACAAATTAAATTAAAATCAATTCCAAAATTAAATAATTTACTACCTCACCTAATTAAATATTATCCACCAAAAATACACATATTTCTTGCCTAAAATAATCAAATTAAAATACACCTAAAATAATTGATTTTATTCCTTAATTAAACCCTAACCCTAAGACATCCCCTCACTATATAAACAAATCAAAATTAAACCGGGACTCTCATTCCTCCTCTCCTCCATCGACAACATTCACGGCCATGAACAACAAAAAACAAATGAAACCCTAAGCTGGAACCTCTGTCTCACCCCCCTCATCTTCACAGCCACATACTGCCACAAACGAAACCCTAAAGACCACTAACGCAACCCTCACATTATTCAGCCGGCGCCCCACTAAGCCACATGCCCCTTGGATCCATCACAGCCTTCTCGTCATTGACCAACAACCACATTTCCTCATTCACACATCAACGAACCAGCGCCTAACAGACTGACCGACCAAAAAAACCAAACCCTTCAGCCTCACAGACTGCACCCAACCGACACCATTAGCAACCACCCTCATCAGCTGCCCATTTGACCATCAACATGTCCGCTGCTCCTCACAGGCCACGACCACCGAGCAAACTCACACACACATGCCCGGCCTGCCCCTCCATAGCCTGACAAAAGACCCTTCACAACCATGAAACCCTAGACTCATCAGCCCTCCTTCACGGCCCCATCTGATCCTCACGTCAAAACAAAATACACAAACAGCTGAGAAACACACGCCCTAGACCTTCACCGACTGCAACCATCATGCCAGCCCTGCCCTTGCCACTCGCCAAAGCCTTTCACAAATAGCCATCGCACCAACCCTCACCGCCTCCTTCACGTAACAAACACACGCACACAAAGCACTCAATTCATCGACACTAGCCAACTTCAACCTCACGCCGCACTGCCCCCTTGACCATTCACCAGCCCTTCATCACACTTCACAAATAGCCCACTAGCCACGTAGCAAGACTGCCTTATACCACACACACTCTTCATAACACACCATATACCATTCAGCCCACTCACCAGCCTTTCACAAACGGACGACACACATACACCTTGGAGAGAGAGAGAGTTCACGGACCCAACACTAAACTCACGCACTCACTCACACACAACCATCAAAAACTCACGCACCCAGCACCCAAATTCACACATCAATTACACTCAATCAGCCCCTGCCCTCTTCACGTAACTGCCGTTTTTGACATCACTCAAAACAACTCAACAAGCGGCACTCAGACCTTCTCTCCTCACTCACGTCCACGTCTCTCAGTCAGCCGTGTCCCATATCGGCCACAAAAGAATCATGCATACAGGCCACACGTGGACTTCTTCATTCAACAAACAAAACCGATAACACTAAACAAATACCCCCACAAAACTACCGTGAAAACAGTCCTAAAACCAGCCCCTTTACACCCTCAAAAACTGTCCCGAAACCCTTCCAAAACTGCCCATAAAAAACTGCCCAAACAGCCACAAAACTGTCCGCAAAACTGTCCCCGAATTAACCCGAACTGCACCCTGAAAACTGCCACAAACTGTCCATAAAAACTGCACTGTTCGACCCCCAAAAACTGTCCAAAAACCGCCAAAACAGTCCATTAACACACCTGAACAGTGACCAGAAAATTCACCAAAAACAGCAGTGAAACGAAGTGAAAACAGTAGCTCGAATAGCGAGACAGTGAGGAAAAACATCGGATCAGTGAGCCAGAAAAGTTACGGAACATCAACCCTTCCGACGGCCGTGTAACGCGCTTTCGAGAGACGACAAAAGAGGTTAGATCTGAGGGCACCTTTTTATTTATTTCTTTTCGTTTATTTTTTGTTTATTTTAATATATTATTGCATGAGAGTCGTTTGAAGCATGATGTGATTGTTGGATGAGCGGGATATGTGTTCCCCTTTTGTGGTATATCGGATGGAAACCCGGACGTAAATTCCATAACCGATTCCGAATGGACGGTAGTATGGTCTGCACTCGGGATACAATGCCACGTACCACTTAAGATACACGTATCTTGTCTCATCCAAAATTTGTATTTGAGCATGATGTAGTCTTTAGGTTATTCGTTTATTATTTGAAGCATGATTTAATTTAGTTTGTTATTTGTTAAAGCATATTTAGGTTGTTCTTTATGCATGTTATTAGTTTATGATGTGTTTGGATAATGGTTTATACATGTTAATTTGATGATTCAATATGCTCGTTGTGTTATATTGCGTGGAATTATTTGGATGAAAGTATGTTAGATCTAAGTACCCGAGAGCATGATTATTGAGTAGACTCGGTTGATTAATGGCACAAATTATATCATCACAAATGACATAAGTAAGGGACCATTCCGAACCCAACGGTTTGAGGTCTTCCCTTGCGAGGGGTGAGTGCGGCCTTAAATCTTTATCCCGGTTCACACCGGGTGGCGACTCCATGTTATTTCGTACTTCCCAACTAGGCCGCGAGCCTAGAAGAGCAGCGTCGCCCAGGTCCTGTTGTCTACAGTCTGGCGACTCCACTGGGGATAGAGAATCGGCCCCTAAATCATGTCTTGTGATGTGTATGATTTGTGCATTAGTTGACCGTTTCTATAGTGGGTTGAGGGAGTTCAATCAAAGGCATTGTCGTAAACCCGCATGAGAACGATAGTTGTATATCCTATAGAAGTTGCCTCTTTATGCTTTTGATAACCACATGCATATTAAATCTCATACATCGCACGCATCTGATGCATACATGCATCATGTTAACCCTCTGTGTCTTAAAAGCCATCATAGATATCCGTTGGGTTAGAAATAAAAGAAGAATTGTCACAGAAGAGTTTAGCAAATATGGATAGCGAGGGAAAGGAAATCGAGAAACAGAAAACCTTATGGCAAGGATAGAAAGACCATTGGGGGGGCCTTCAAAAAAAAAGAAAAAAAAAAAGAGAAAAAAAAGAAAAAAGAGAAAAAAAAAAGAAAAGAAAAAAGAGAAAAGAAAAAAGAGAGAGAAAAAGAAAAAAGAAGAAGAAAAAATAGAAAAAATAGAAAAAATAATATTTGTTTGTTTTTTTAGTCCTTAATAGTTAGACATAAGTCCGATGATGAAATTGATTGCTTTAGGGCGAAACCTTAGAAAGGATAAACTCTTGACGTGCTTTTATCTGATGCTTTGAGTAATTGATCTATGTTAGACTCGTAAGTACTTGATTATGGTTCTTAGCAGTGAAAACCTGAGTAGTTAGCAAAGTGACTAGTCACAGAAATTGTAGGTCGGTGAATGACCGTTTGCTTAGATGTCTATCTTGATTTGCTTATGTTATGATGCGTGGTATGGTTGAAAATGAAAGAAAAGTCTCTAAAAAAAAAAAACGAACCACCTATAACCGATAAGCGTGAAGCTACCCATGGGCGAGTATTAGGACCACCATGAGGAGAAATGCTACCTTAAAGGGTAGGTGTGTTGAAAAAAAAAGAGAAAAAAAAAAAAGAAAAAAAGAGAGAAAAAAATGAAGTCCAAAATGAAAAGAAAAAAAATGAGAGACAAAAGAAAAGAGAGATAAAGCCATTCTACATTGAGCATGGAAAAGCAATTGCGGAATATAATTGAGACATCTAGGTTGGTTTGACCCACCGATCCCGATTTTTGAAACGAAATCATCGAGTTAGCTTACTTAAGGATTAAGCTGTGAAAAACCTTTGCACACACACACTTTGAGTCTGGCTTAGATCATTTATTCAAAGACTTGGATTTGAGTTGCATCGAATGTTTTGAAGGTTCTCTGGTTTCATTACTGAGCATTCTTTGAGGACGATAATATGTATAACTATTGAGACTATTTTCGTAGCATGTGATATAGTATGATCATATGGAAGGCCCCACCATGTGGTTCATCTTGACAAAGTGCAAACAGCAGAGAATAGAAAGCTAAATTAAGACTGAGAGCGACCAGTCTACCACCCCTCGTGAATAGGAGGAATGACGAAAATTGAGCCATGAGACCAGAGAGAAGACTGAGCAATCACTTGGAGAACTGGGGGAAGGCCTAACCCAGCGGAATAGGAAATTCATTCACACATGCATGCATACACGTAACAAATTTTGCATTCTTTTTGTGTTTGTTTTGTTTTGTTTTGTATTCACAGGTTTCAAAGAAGAAAAAGAAAAAGCGGCAAAGACAAGCCAACCAGAATCAGCAACATATGAGTAGTAGTTTTGGGGATGAGTCCCAGGGTTGAGGCCCATATCAGCAGTTTGAGAATGAAGAAGCGGAGAATGGCACTCTGAGAATGGAGAACAATCCGAGAATGAACAATATGAGAATGGAGCAAAATCCGAGAATGGAGTGGAGTTCGAGAATGAACGAGCCGATAATGGCAATCAGAGTTCGAGAATGAACACTCCGGGTATGGAGACATCAGATCAGTTTGGCCAGGTACGGCACTCCGGGTATGGAGACATCAGAATCAGTCTTGCCAGGTATGGCATTCTGGGGGCGAGGCCCATATTAGCATCAGAATTGGTCTTACCGAGTATGACACTCAGACGGCGAGGCCCATATCAGTATCAACATAGGGGGGAGGCCCATATCAATATCAGTTTGAGGGCGAGGCCCATGTCAGTATCAGTCTGGGGCGAGGCCCACATCGGTTTCAGTTTTGGGGCGAGGCCCACATCAGTCTGGGGCGAGGCCCACATCACTCTGAGGGCGAGGCCCATATCAATATCAGCTTAGGGGCGAGGCCCCACATCAATATCAGTTTGAGGGCGAGGCCCATGTCAGCTTGGGGGCGAGGCCTCACATCAATATCAGTTTGAGGGCGAGGCCCATGTCAGCTTGGGGGCGAAGCCTCACATCATCATCAGTTTGGGGCGAGGCCCACATTGGTTCAGCATCAGTTCCTGTCAGGTATGGAATTCAGGAACAAAGCCAAAAAATCAGTACAGTTCGAGAATAAAGCCCACATTAAGCATAATTTAGGAAGAAAGCCTATACTCAGTTTGGCTCGGGAATAAAGCCCACATTCGGTCAGTTCAGGAAGAAAGCATGCATTCAGTTCAGTTCGGGAATAAAGCCCATATTTAGTACAGTTCAGGAATAAAGCCTGCCTCCAGTACAGTTCAGGAAGAAAGCCTACGTCCAGCAAACTCGGGAATAAAGCCCACATTCAGTACAGTTCAGGAACAAAGCCTGCATTCAATACATTCAAGAAGAAGACACTTATCTCAACTCAAATCGGGAACAAGACCCACAGTTCAGGGAATAAGTCCCATATTTCAACTCAAATCGGAACAAGACCCGTAATTCAGGGAAGAAGACCCTCAACTCAAATCAATCGAGAACAAACCCACAGTTCAGGGAAGAAGACCCTCAAATCAACTCAAATCGGGAACAAGACCCATAGTTCAGGGAAAAAGACCCTCACATTAACTCAAATCGGGAACAAGACCACAGTTCAGGAAGAAGACCATCAAATCAACTCAAATCGGGAACAAGACCCACAGTTCAGGGAAGAAGACCCTCACATCAATTCAATTGGGAACAAGACCCGCAGTTCAAGGAATAAGACTCTCACATCAACTCAAATCGGAACAAGACCCACATTTCAGGGAAAAAGACCCTCACCTTAAATCAAATCGGGAACAAGACCCGCAGTTAGGGAATAAAACCCTCACATCAACTCAAATCGGGAACAAGACCCGCAGTTTAGGGAAGAAGACCCTCACATCAACTCAAATCGGGAATAAGACCCACAGGAACAAGACCCTCGACTCAACTCATATTGGGAACAAGACCCATAGCACAACAAACTCAGATCGGGAACAAGACCCACGGCACAACAAACTTAAATTGGGAACAAGACCCACAGCACTACTTTACTCAGGTTGGGAACAAGACCCACAATACAACTCAATTCAACATGGGAACAAGACCCACCTCTCATCCACTCAGTTCGAGGCAGCTGGCGAGCCAGGTAAGTGAAAATGCATTGCATGTACTTTGATAGGATTGTCACTGTCACACACTGCACAAGTCCCATCAAAGTGGGGGCGACTATAGTCATTGCATTTTTGCATGTGAAACCCGATGAGGAGTCTTATTTGGAGACAACTATCTTTTAAGTCGCGGAAGTCGCGGGAAACTGACGTCGGAAGGGAAGCGTCAAAAATTGACGTTTTGTTGGATTTAGTTCACGTGTTTAGCTTCGGGTTCGCTGTTGAATCTACGTTTTAAAACATAACCTTAGCCCAAGCCCATTAAATCACCTCCAAAAATAATTAAAACATTTAAAATACATGTCACAAATTAAATTTAAATTAAATCTAAATAAATTAAAACCGATTAAATTACACACAAATTAAATTGAATCGAAACCAATTAAACACAAGTTAAATTAATTTGAATTAAATTAAAATCCATTGAAATCAATTAAATTAAAATCAAATTAAATTAAAATAATCGAAATTAAAATAAATAACCAATCAATTAATTAAATTCTTAATTTAAAATCACAAACCAATTAAAATGAAATCTTAATTAAATTAAATTCACAAATTAAATTAAATTAAAATACAATTCAATTAAACTCACAAATTAAATTAAATTAAATAACCAAATTAATTAAATAAAACAAATTAAATTAAAATCAAATACCAAAATTAAATAATTTACTCACCTAAATTAAATATTATCCACCTAAAATACACATATTTCTTGCTTAAAATAATCAAATTAAAATACACCTAATATAATTGATTTTATTCCTTAATTAAACCCTAACCCTAAGACATCCCCTCACTATATAAACAAATCAAAAATTAAACCGGGACTCTCCTTCCTCCTCTCCTCCATCGACAACATTCACGGCCATGAACAACAAAAACAAATGAAACCCTAAGCTGGAACCTCTGTCTCACACCCCTCATCTTCACAGCCACATACTGCCACAAACGAAACCCTAAAGACAACTAACGCAACCCTCACATTATTCAGCCGGCGCCCCACTAAGCCACATGCCCCTTGGATCCATCACAGCCTTCTCGTCATTGACCAACAGCCACCTTTCCTCATTCACACATCAACGAACCAGCGCCTAACAACCTGACCGACCAAAAAAACCAAACCTTTCAGCCTCACAGACTGCACGCAACCGACACCATTAGCAACCACCCTCATCAGCTGCCCATTTGACCATCAACATGTCCGCTGCTCCTCACAGGCCACGACCACCGAGCAAACTCACACACACATGCCCGGCCTACCCCTCCATAGCCTGACAAAAGACCCTTCACAGCCATGAAACCCTAGACTCATCAGCCCTCCTTCACGGCCCCATCTGATCCTCACGTCAAAACAAAATACACAAACAGCCGAGAAACACACGCCCTAGACCTTCACCGACTGCAACCATCATGCTAGCCCTGCCCTTGCCACTCGCCAAAGCCTTTCACAAATAGCCATCGCACCAACCCTCACCGCCTCCTTCACGTAACAAACACACGCACACAAAGCACTCAATTCATCGACACTAGCCAACTTCAACCTCACGCCGCACTGCCCCCTTGACCATTCACCAGGCCTTCATCACGCTTCACAAACAGCCCACTAGCCACGTAGCAAGACTGCCTTACGCCACACACACTCTTCATAACACACCATATACCCTTCAGCCCACTCACCAGCATTTCACAAACGGACGACACACATACACCTTGGAGAGAGAGAGTTCACGGACCCAACACTAAACTCACGCACTCACTCACACACAACCATCAAAAACTCACGCACCTTGCACCCAAATTCACACATCAATTACACTCAATCAGCCCCTGCCCTCTTCACGTAACTTCCGTTTTTGACATCACTCAAAACAACTCAACAAGCAGCACTCAGACCTTCTCTCCTCACTCACGTCCACGTCTCTCAGTCAGCCGTGTCCCATATCGGCCATAAACGAATCATGTATACAGGCCACACGTGGACTTCTTCATTCAACAAACAAAACCGATAACACTAAACAAATACCCCCACAAAACTACCATGAAAACAGTCCTAAAACCAGCCCCTTTACACCCTCAAAAACTGTCCCGAAACCCTTCCAAAACTGCCCATAAAAAACTGCCCAAACAGCCACAAACTGTCCGTAAAACTGTCCCCGAATTAACCCGAACTGCACCCTGAAAACTACCACAAACTGTCCATAAAAACTGCACTGTTCGACCACCAGAAGCTGTCCAAAAACCGCCAAAACAGTCATTAACACACCTGAAACAGTGACCAAAAATTCACCAAAAACAGCAGCGAAACAAAGTGAAAACAGTAGCCCGAACAGCGAGACAGTGAGGAAAAACATCGGATCAGTGAGCCAAAAAAGTTACGGAACATCAACCCTTCCGACGGCCGTGTAACGCGCTTTCGAGAGACGACAAAAGAGGTTAGATCTGAGGGCACCTTTTTATTTATTTCTTTTCGTTTATTTTTTGTTTATTTTAATATATTATTGCATGAGAGTCGTTTGAAGCATGATGTGATTGTTGGATGAGCGGGATATGTGTTCCCCTTTTGTGGTATATCGGATGGAAACCCGGACGTAAATTCCATAGCCGATTCCGAATGGACGGTAGTATGGTCTGCACTCGGGATACAATGCCACGTACCACTTAAGATACACGTATCTTGTCTCATCCAAAATTTGTATTTGAGCATGATGTAGTCTTTAGGTTATTCGTTTATTATTTGAAGCATGATTTAATTTAGTTTGTTATTTGTTAAAGCATATTTAGGTTGTTCTTTATGCATGTTATTAGTTTATGATGTGTTTGGATAATGGTTTATACATGTTAATTTGATGATTCAATATGCTCGTTGTGTTATATTGCGTGGAATTATTTGGATGAAAGTATGTTAGATCTAAGTACCCGAGAGCATGATTATTGAGTAGACTCGGTTGATTAATGGCACATATTATATCATCACAAGTGACATAAGTAAGGGACCATTCCGAACCCAACGGTTTGAGGTCTTCCCTTGCGAGGGGTGAGTGCGGCCTTAAATCTTTATCCCGGTTCACACCGGGTGGCGACTCCATGTTATTTCGTACTTCCCAACTAGGCCGCGAGCCTAGAAGAGCAGCGTCGCCCAGGTCCTGTTGTCTACACCATCATTTTATTTTTATTCTAGGGAAGTGATGAAACACAATATCCACACTTAATAATTGATTTTCTTTTTATTGGTAATTCTTTAGGTTGTTTATTGAGTCTTAAGCTTAATGCTTCCTGTTGCCTGATCACCAATAGGATTGATGTGGTAAATCTAAAATGAACTAGACATATGGATTTTAGGTTTTAGCCTTAGACTTAATAGCTCACAATCTTCCTTGAGGATAGATAACCCTTTAATAGATTTCCTTACAGGATAGGAATATACCTGTCTGGCGTGGGTAGCCAAAATTGGAACTTGATCTTAATGAATCCAGGTAATGTGGTTGACATAGGAATATGGTTCAATTGGGTTATACTGGGTATTTGCGTCTGACCATCGGAAGAGGCTTTTGCATATCATCGTGTTCCAGGTTAGTAAACTGAATTATTACACATAAACAAGAGAATCAATTCATCTTTTTAATAATATTGTGTGGAGTCACGACCCTAGATCCTTTGAGTCTTTTGTTATTTTCCTTAGTATTTTCTTTTGTTTATTTTATTTATTTTAATTATTTTAATTAAGCAAATCCACATTCAACCAACCAAAAGCAATCATTCCCTTCTCCCTATAATTAGATACCTGTAAATAATTAGATTCAATAATTAATACAACAGTAGGAATTAAGTCCTTGTGGGATCAATATTTTTTATACTACTTGAATGATACGTGCACTTGCATTATACGTGTGTGTGTAAGCACCGGTCACCAAACATACGCCCAAAAGATCAATCATATGCCCATCCCGTCCAAAATAACAAATCCACACATTAAACAAATGTTGAAATCTAAATAAATCACCTTCCCGAATTAAAAGAATCAAATTAAATCACCTTTCTAATTCAATTAAATCACATTCCTAAACTAAATAAAATAAAATAAAATAAAATCAAATTACCTTCATACAATGAAGAGATCATTTCCTTATGATACACAAATTAAATATCCCCTCATAATTACACAATATTCTTTCCCTACACGTATAAGGATAACCTCCAGCCTTGCCTATAAAAAGAAGCACAAAACCAACCTTAGGATCCCTAGCACTCACACCCAAAGCATAGAAAAACACTCCCTCATTGTCGTGAAAGGCAGATCCCTACAAGCCCTCATTGTCGTACAAACAAGCCCTCCATCAACCGAAAATACACATCCTTGAAAGCCTTTCTATTGCCACATAATCCCACCAAAAAATCCCTTCTTATTCATGAGTAAACTGCCACCGAAATAGCCCTTAAAGTTCACGCATAGATAGTCCAGAGCTACACTTAAACTACCGAAACAACTGCACATAAACCACCCCTGAAACTACCGTAAAACTACCCAGAAACTGCCCAAATAACTGCACAAACAACGGCCCTAATACACCTCTATTACCGCAAAATTGTAAACAAAACAGTCCCCAATTATCGCAAAAATAGTGGCAAAAAATAGTAGCAAAACAGAGGGAACAGCAACCCAAAACAGCGAGGTAACGAAGGAAAATAACGAACCAGTAAATCGGAAAAGTTACGGAGCATCAACCCTTCCGACAACCGTGTAACGCACTTCCAAGAGACGACTTAAGAGGTTAGACCTGAGGGCACCTTTTTATTTATTCCCTAACTTTCTTTCCGTTAGTTATTATTATTTCTTTGCATGTGTATTATAGTTTCATGTAAGTTGTGGCCATGGGATGAATGAAATATGTGTTATCTCTTGCGATATATCAGATGGAAACCCGGACGTAAATTTCATAGCCGAATCCGAATGGACGGTAGTGCGGTCTGCACTCGGGATATAATGCCACGTACCGCTTGAGAGACACACATATTTCATGTCATCATATCTTATGTTTATTTGTTGTTTATTAGAAATAGTATGTTACTTTTATGCATGATTAGGTTGTTTAGTATGTTATTTTTTTATGCATGATTTAGTTGATTATTTCCAAAGCATGATTTAGTTATTTCTTTCGCATTAGGAATTTAATTATATTTTTTCTACTTTTATATTTATATTATTATTTGTTTACATTGCTATGCTTATCGATTTAATGTATTCATGAGATTGTGTGCTTGCCGTTATTCCGACTTACTTTTATGCATGCAAACTTAGATATAGGTCATATGAGAACTTAGATGTAGGTTATTCTTTTATAGACTCGGTTAGATTACTGCACAAATCTTTTCATTACAAGTGTCATAAGTAAGGGACCATTCTGAACCCAACGATTTGAGGTCTTCTCTTGCGAGGGGTGAGTGCAGCCTTAAATCATTTTCCCAGTTCACACTGGGTGGCGACTCCATTTTATTTCTCCAGTTTAGTTCCCCCGTGAGCTACTCCGTACTCCCAACTAGGCCGCGAGCCTGGAACAGCATCGCCGATTTCTGTGTCCTACACCATATCTTCAATTGACTCGACGTGAGTCTACGGAGGATGTCCCCGGTCGACTGAACCAGATGGAGGTTCATGAGTTAATTCACACGACATTATCATAGGGACTGTGGGAATTCCATGTCTTCAATTGACTCGATATGTGTCCACGGGGGATGTTCTCTGTCGACTGAACAAGATGAAGGTTCAGGATAATCCCCATACTACGGGTCAAAGGACCAGATGAGTCTTCAATGTCGTCTGGACTTGATGAAAGTCTATGAAGGTCTCCACTCCACTAGTCCTGACGAAGGTCCAAGGGAGACTATGGTCGGCTGGACCTGAAGAATTTCTAGGAAATTCTTCATTTCTCACTCTACAATCCTCACTATATGACCAAAGGTTAGCAAGGGCCTTCATTCCTCATTCTACAATCGTCACTCTACAAGACCTGACGAAGGTTAGTGAGGGTTTTCATTCCCAATTCTACAGACATGACAAAGGCCAATGGGGGGTCTTCATTCTTCATTCTACAATCCTCACTCTACAAGACCTGATAATGGTCAGTGAAAGTCTTCATTCCTCATTCTACAATCATCACTCTACAAGACCTGACAAATGTTAGTGAAGGTTTTCATTCCTAATTCTACAAACATGACAAAGGCCAATGGAGGTCTTTATTCCTCATTCTACAATCCTCACTCTATAAGACCTGATAATGGTCAGTGAAGGTCTTCATTCCTCATTCTACAATCCTCACTCTACAAGACCTAACAAAGGTTAGTGATGGTTTTCATTCCTCATTCTATAAGACCATATATGTACTGTCGAATGAGATCTTTAATGAGTGCCAAGCTTCAAATGGTAGTATCGAATGAGATCCTTAACAAGTGCCCAACTTCACACGTGTAATTTCGAATGAGACATTTTTCTCATGCTGAGTCTCTGGGATATTCTTGCCAAGTCTTCTTACATGCATGACGACTGGAATGTCATCACTCTAAGTCCTAATACATGTAGTGTCAACTGAAATGTCTGCAAAGTCTTTATACAAACATGTCGATTGGAATATCATCACTCCATACATGTAGTGTCAAATGGGATACTCAATAAGTGTCAAGCCACATATTGTATTGTCGATTGAGATACCAATAACAATTACCAATATATATGTTGTAATGTCGACTGGGACACCCATAACAATTACCAAGCTATAAATTATAATGTCAACTAGGCCATCTATTATAAGTCCCAAGCCACACATTGATGTCGATTGGGATATTCTAAAAAGTGCAAGCCATATCTGGTAATATCGACTGGGATGTCCACGCCAAGTCTTCATTAGAGTATACTCCATTTTTTCATCCTCCTCACGCCAAGTCTCCAAACATGTATTGTGAACTAGGATGTCTACCCAAAGTCTTCATTCGGGTATTGTCGACTGAGACATCTTCCTCATGCTAAGTATATCTCTCCATCGTATGAGGTGAATGATAGGAAAAATGGTTCCACTAAAGGGATGCGCTTTGTTCCTGAGGAGGGTCCATGAGAATATGGTCGAATAGAGTCTAGAGTCAATGGAAATCCATTCATGTAATGTGAATAATATAATTATCTTCTCATGTCGCCTAAAAGAGATGACTATCCAACCATGTAGTATGAAGTTGAAGGTAATCCATGCATGTCATATGGAGGAGATGAAAATCCTTTCAGTTGTCTGAATGTGGTGACAGTCCTTCAATGTCGTATGGAAATAAAAACAATTCTTCTATGTAGCCAGATGGCCATCCACCTTATCGTATAGAGAATATGATAATATTTCCATGTAATCTGGAATAAATGATTCAATGGAAGTAATGGATCCCAAAAGGGTGTATCTAAGATAATGTCGGCTCGAATTTTTCTCACTAGTAGTCTTACACCAGGTAGTCTTGAGAGAATTGCATATTTGAACTCTTGTATTTCCTTGAGCATGGTGGAGGCAACTTGTTATGCTTGGTCGGTTGGGGAGATATGTTGATTTCTTTCTTGAATTGATGGATGGTTGTCTGATGGTGGACTTTCACTCGCCATATTATTGAATACCCCTAGAAGATTGGTTGGGATTGTTGGATTGCTAGGATGGCCTGAAGTGTCCTGATGTTGGGAGTTTGAAGAAATTTGCTCCAATTTCTTCTGTAGGGTTATATTGGAGCTTCGCATGACTTGATTCTCTTTTTCTAAGGTACGTAGTCATTCTTGAAGTATGGTCGGCTACGTTGCCATAGGATCTGGAGTTTGTCCACTATTAGAAGCCATGGTTGGCTGTGTGTTTTAAGAACCGTAGACTAAGAGATATTTACCTGCTATGAATCACAATGGCCCCACGGTGGGCGCCAAATTATGGATGCAAGTTTTCACCTGAGACCCATAATCGAGATTCTAATTTAGAGGGCACTAGCGAACCTACAAAATGATGATAGAAGAATGATGAGGTCACTATCCACCAGTGTGGTGGGTGCCAAAGGTACTCCGATGCTCAAGTAAGTAGTGTGAATAAGATGGAAGTATGGAGATTAAGTCTTGAAGTTATACCTCTATCTCCGTTTGTTGGCCGTAAGAGTATGGTGTTGTGATTTCTCGGGTTGTATATTGTAGTGCTATGTAATGTTCCCTCATCTCTCTATGCCATCACTCATCTCTTTTCTAGGCCCCCTGATCTGGGGTCTTCTACCCGTTGGAGTCACTGTAACTGATGACTTAATGGTAGGTTTTATGTCTGGTAACTGATAACTAGATGAAGGTGTTTATGTCTGGTAACAGATGGCTTAATGGTCATTCTGAGCTGATAAGTCAGTAGGGGTAGGCTTTGGGCTAGATTTTGATAGTGGGCCTTGCATCTATAGTTTCGTAGTTGGCCCAGAAGTGAAATGTCAGATTTATCCTTGGGCCATATTTTGGCCCGTACAGTGTCCAGCGCCATGAATGCGAAGGATATGGGCATATTAGATCTGAGTATCCCACATACCTTAGGGATAAAGGCAAGAAAGTCATGACAGCCTCCCTTAGTGACTCAGAAGATGAGTATACTTCTGATGAGTCTCCTAAGATTAAGAGCAACTTTATCACCTTTACTACTAGTGTGGCTGATGAGAGAGCGGTTACTGTTAATGATGCCGATTCAGAAGTCTCTCTCTATGAGTCTGTAGATGAGGAAAGTCTTCATGTATCTTATATTGAACTGTTCAATGAGAGTTTAGCTATTAAGAAGACTAATATATAGGTCAATAAGAGGCTGAAACTTGTTGAGTTAGAAAAATGAAGCTCAAGCCAAATTTGAGCAAAGTCACTTGATGATAGATGAACTGAAGGAGAGGAACAAATGCCTTGTTGATAGGGTCCAAACTTTAGAGGCTAATCTTGAAGACACTAGAACTCAGTTAACTGCATTTTCTAGTGGGAATACGAAAGTGGACCGCATGTTAGGTATTAGCTTTGAGCCTAACTATGATGCACCAATGTCAATAATAATCTTCTCGGGTTGAGTGAGTATAATGATCCTCGAACTTGAGATACCACTATGGATATATGAGGTATCCACCACACTTTGATGGCAGTATGTCACCGATCTATTTAGATCAGACCTCCACCTGTTTGTTAGGTGTTGACTGATCCTTATGTATCCTGTGCGTATCAAGATATGATCCGTCAGTTTTGTGTAAAGAGCATATGTATCCATTTTGGGATTAGCGATCTGTTAAATCTATTGCCCATGGTACACTATAGAAATCAGTTATAAGTGTTATTTAAGATAGTACTAATAGAATCATCGACAGGATTATACCTAAAGAGGTTTGAAGTTTTATATCTATATCTATAGTATAATTCGGATACCTGTGACGGAAGGATTATACGTATGTAGTGACCCCGACCTGTATGGTTCTAATTTTTTATATGTGTTCGTCATAAATTACGGGTGGGTAGATTATGGACACGAAATTAGATTTCGCGACGGATATGTCTGAACATAGAGAGTCTCACTAATGAGATATACCCGTTGGGCACTAGGGCAACTTTTATAAATAATACTGATTATTTATAAGTCGTTTAACGGTTAAGCGAAGATACATGCTTTAGAGATCTTTTGGCCATTTATTAGATGTCAAATTGTGATATATGACATTTATAATTAATATATGTATTTTGATTATTTAATTAAATATAATACATATATTTTTGAGATATATGTATTTAATTATTTATTTATTCAATTGTTGAATGATTAAATTAATTAAATACTTAATATCTTATTTATTATTAAGATAAGATATATTTTAATTGGATGAAATGGTCAATTATGATTGGTTTGAGTTGGCATGATTAATTGGATGGTTTTGGATAAATATTGATTTGATCATTATTTTTACACCACAAAATTAATTATACCAATTTCCAATTTTTTTAAACAAATTTGAAAAAATTATGGCTAGTATTTTTCCTTCAAATTTGGTCATTTATGGGAAATTATTTAAGAAATTTTTTGTTTTTTGTTTTATATTCTATGAACCCTAAAAATCAAAAACAAAAGAAACAAAGAGGAGAAAATGAAGAAAGAAGAAAAATGCTTGCTTATTTTGGAATTTGGTAAGGTTTTTTCACACTTTCTTCTTCCTGAAAAATGTTACCATGATCATAAGCTTCAAAATGATTAGCTTAGTTTTTCCTCTATTTTCTTATGGTTGTGTTTTGATGATTGGGTGCTTGAATGAAGATGAAAGCATGTATATAATTTTAGAATGCTTGAAAATAGTTTATTAAGCTTTCTTTTTCCATTTTGATGGCTAGTTGTCATTATAGAGTTTATTAGCCACTCATGTTAGACCTAGAATTATTCTTGAGGTATTTCATGTTGGTGAGACTCAATTGGTGTTGTAAGAATTGAATTAAAGCTTTCATTGGATTAATTTGGTGTTAATTTGATTAATTTGTGAAATTGTAAAATTAGGGTTTCCAACCCTCACCAAATTTGGGGTTTTCATATATGTGATGAGTTTAGATGTATATATGATGTATATAAAATTTGGGAATTTTTGGATTTTATCTTGGCAAGTTTTGAACATAAAAGACCAAATTGTAAATTCTTGAAAATTGAGGGACCATTCGACAATTAGGGAAAATATGTTTCTTTAAATTGAAAATTGAATTTTCATGTATTAGACATGAATAAATTATTTTGGAATTGATTTAGAATCAATTAGAATTGTATTTGACAATTTTGGACTAAAATGATTAAAATTCAAAGTTTTGGGGCAAAACGGTAATTTCTATGAAATCTGAGTTTTGGGTAAAATTTCAATTATTAAGTATTGAGTAACTAAAATAAATTAGTTTATTTTAATTACCCAAGAAAAATAATTGAAATCAAAAAATTTTAATTTTCCGCGATCCGCTGCGTTTGCCCGAATCCCCAACAAAAATAGTATCAGAGCAGGTCTGAACCTCGACACATGATATGAATATGCCTTTAAAATTCATTGTTTAATTATGTTCTTACTTGATACATGCTTGTATTTATTTAATTTGATTAAATTAAATACATTTCTTCTTTGCAGAAAATCCCTATTTAATAAGGTTTTGCAAGTAGTATGTATTGGATACATATTTCTTGGTCCGTCTTGTCAATACGTTTTATAGATATCTGTTATATGGATGCACTTGAGATCGCGCCAAAGCTATGAGGGTGCAGTTAATAGAAATTTATCCATACCAGATGTATATGTGATACTAGATAAATTCAAGCGAAAGCGTAAATTCTGAACGTGCCAAAGCTATCAGGACTACGCAAGTATCTTGAGTCTGTTATTGACAAGTTTAGCCTTGGTACGCCTCCTTGTGAATGTGCCAAAGTTGTCACAATGAGAAACGGCCAGGACCAGAACCCAGGAGTCACTATTGAGTAATTGACAATGTGTTGTCTACCTAATGAATATACGTAGGCGAGAACGTACCAAAGCTGTGAGCTGAAATATATTCATGGGATCCACCTTTCGCTATTAAATTTAATTTGATTAATTGTTTGATTGCATTCTTCTTGGGTATTACAGTATTGCATGTAATAGTAGGAGGGGCATTTTTAGATTAAAAATCCATGATCTATTTATGCTTTGTTTGATTTATATTATTTGAAACCGTTTTGTCTGCTAACCATTTTTCGCTATATATATGATAGATTTGCGATGGCGACACCTGCTCCCAATCCTTTTGCCTATATACTTGATACGAACAAGCTTAAGGGCGTCGAAAACTTCGCAGATTGGGATCTGGATCTGAGAATTGTTCTTGGGTCCGAACAAATAGAATATGTGTTGGAAGGTCCGTTGCCACTGGCCATAGCACCTGATGCTACACCAAAGGAACATGAGACTCTTCAAAAGTTGAGAGATGATGACAGACATGTCAAATCATATATTTTCAGTTCCTTGGCACCAGAGCTTAATAGGTAATATTTTGGATTGCTTGATGCATATACTATGATGAAACAGGTTACGACAATCCTTTATGAACGAAGAACGTGTCTCAGTTCATAAGATTGTTGTGGGACTGTTCCATGCAAAATTGGAAGAGGGACAGGTTGTGAGCCCTCATGTGCTTCATCTGACCGATTTGATCGAACAGTTGAGACGCTATAATTTCCCTCTTAATGACACTTCATGACGAAGTGTCTTCCTCGGATCTCTACCGGTATCATATCGCCAAATTGTGATGTATTTCAATATGAATGGGATTAGCTGTTTTTACCAAGAGCTTCATAAGATGCTATAGACGGCGGAGAAAAAATTAAGGAATGGATTATCTACTCGCCCTTCTAAACCCACTGCTCTTCCCGCTTCCTCCCAATCTAAACAGAAAGGGAAGAAGAAGAACGGGAACAAGAAAAGGGTATAAATCTTCCACCGTAGGCTAAGATAGCTAAACCTAAGAGAGCTACTGAAGATAAATGCCACCACTACAGTAAGATTAGCCACTTGAAATGGAACTGTCTTGACTATTTGGCGCAGATCAGAAAGGAAAGAGTATCTTCTTCAGGTACTTTTATTTTTTTCCATTATTGATATCTCATTAGCTTGTGAAGCTATGTCGTCCAGTTGGATTTTGGATTATGCTTGTCTAATTCACATTTTCAATTCGTTGTAGGTGCTGAAGGAAAGTAGACGGCTAAAATTTGGGGAGATGCAATTGCGATTTGGGAGGGGTGACTCTTTGAATGCAGTTGATGTGGGCTTATGCGAGATTCATCTGCCCAGTGGGAGCCTTTTGTTGCATGACTATTTTTTTTACCAGAATGTGTTGCGAATATTATATCATTTTTTATATTAGATACTGATGGCTATAATGTAAATATTATGAATCGTTCTTTGTATTTATATGATAGATATAATGTTTCAGATCCTAGTTTGTCCAAATGAGCATGGTCATTACATTTTGCATACCTTACAAGATATCTTTAATGCTGGAATCAATAAACGTAAAGTATCTGTTATAAATAATACTGAATAGTGGCATATGAGGTTGGGTCATATAGGCGTGAAATGCCTAACCCATTTGGTTTGGAATGGTAGCCCCATTTTTAGGTTTAGGACCCCGTGTCACTGACTTATTGGAACTAATACATTATGATGTATGTGGTCTTATGAGTTAAACTGCTCACAGTGGTATTTCCTACTTCGTTACCTTTACTGACGATTTGTCAAAGTATAATTATGTTTATTTGATGAAACAGAAATCGGAAACCTTTGAAAAGTTCAAGGAATTCCGAAATGAAGTAGAAAAACATACTGGTAAATATATTAAATGTCTTCGATCTGATCGAGCGGTGAATATAAAAGTGATGAGTTCACCGATTATTTAAAGGAGAATGAGATTCTCACTCAATATACTCCTCCGGGTACCCCACAACACAATGAGGTATCCGAAAGGAGAATTCAGACTTTATTGGATATAGTTTGATCGATGTTGAGTTTTACAAATTTACCCTATTATTTATAGGGTTATGCTCTTTTAATTGCTGCTCATCTTTTGAATAAGATTCCTTCCAAGGCTGTTTCTACAACTCCATGAGATATGGACTGGTAAGAAACTGAATCTTAATTATGTTAAGATTTAGGGTCGTCCTGCCTATGTTAGGATGGCTCAGCAAGATAAGTTTTTACCTCGATGGCAGAAGTTTAGGTTTATTGGATATCCTTCAAATATGAAAGGATATTTATTCTATGATACCTAGCATCGAAATGTGTTCATAACTCACTTCGTAAAATTTCTTGAGAAATAATTTTTGTCTGAAGGAGGTAATCATAGACAGGTTGAACATGATGAAATACAACCTGGAACCAACAAACCAGTGGAGGAACCTGACTTTGAAATAGATGAAGAACCTTCAACACACACACTCTGTAGGTCCCAAAGGGTGTCTAGACCTCCTGAACGCTTGTATTTGATACAAGAAAAGAGTCTAAATGTTCTCTTAGTCTAAGAGACTGACCCTTATACCTATAGAGAAGTGATGTTGGACATCTACTCCGCGAAGTGGCAAGAGGCCATGAAATCAGAGTTAGACTCTATGCATCAGAATCAAGTCTGGGACTTGGTTCCGTTTCCTAAGGTAATTGTTCCTATCGGTAGTAAATGGGTTTACAAGAGGAAACGTGGGCCTGACGGAAAGGTTGAAACCTTTAAGGCCAGACTGGTAGCTAAAGGTTACACGCAGTGACCTGGTGTCGACTACGATGAAACTTTTTCGTCAGTTGTGATAATAAAGTCTATAATGATTTTATTGTCCATTGATGCTTACCATGATTATGAGATTTGGAAAATGGATGTCAAAACAGCTTTTCTTAATGAGTTTCTTGACGAAGAAATCTATATGGAACAGCCGGAGGGTTTTGTATCTAGCGAAACCTCAAGCATGGTTTGTAAGCTTGAGAAGTCTATTTGTGGACTTAAACAAGCTTCGCGAAGTTGGAATCTTTGATTCAATGAGATTATTAGATTATCTGGTTTTCTCAAGAATGCAGAAGAATCCTGTGTGTACCAGAAGTCTAGTGGGAGTATGATAGTATTTTTGGTTCTCTATGTTGATGACACCCTAATCATTGGGAATGATATATGAATGATGCAAGGCGTCAAAGCTTACCTTTGTAAGAATTTCTCCATGAAGGACCTAGGTGAAGCTTTTTATATCTTCGGTATAAAGCTCTACAGAGATAGAGAAAGAAAGCTTATTGGGTTATCCCAATCAATGTATATAGATAAGATCTTAGAACGGTATAATTTTGCTAACTGTAAGATGGCAAATATATCGTTCAGACATGGCATTCATCTTACGAAAAAGATGTGTCCATAAACAGAAGATGAGAATATTAGAATGTCTAATCAGCCTTACGCTTTGTGTTTGGATAGCACAATGTATGCCATATTGTGTACGAGGCCTGATATTAGCTACGCGATTAGTGTAACTAGTAGATATCAGTCCAATCCCGAAAATGACCATTGGATGGCCGTTAAACATATCCGGAAGTATCTTAAAGGTACTAAGGATAAGTTTATCATTTATGGAGGAAATGAACTGCATGTTAACGGGTATACGAATTCTGCTTTCCAATCGGATCCCGATGATAGAAAGTCTACATCAGGATTCATATTTACCCTTAACGAAGGTGTAGTTTGTTGGAAAAGTTCCAAACAGAGGTCTATAGCTGATTCCACCACTGAAGCGGAATATATTACTGCTTCTGAAGTTATAAAAGAAGCTGTATGGCTAAGAAGTTTATCACATAATTAGGAGTTGTCCCAAGTATCGAGAATCTGATTCCGTTATACTGTGATAATACTGGTGCCATTGTGTAAGCAAAAGAACCGATGGCGTATCAGAAGTCGAAGCATGTGGAATGAAAGTACCACATTATTCAAGAGATTGTGTCACGAGGTGGCATTGTGTGCAAAGTTCCTAGTGAAGATAATATAGCAGACCCGCTCATGAAGGCCATACCTCTAAAGTTATTTGATAAGCTTATGGAGTCGATGGGTATTAGATACAATCAATACTGGCACTAGAGCAAGTGAGAGATTTTACTAGGGTTGGTGCTCTGAGCGCCAATTTCTTATGTATTTCCCTGTAAATACTTTTGTATATATTTTATCAATGAATAAAATAGACAATTTCTGTAATGTAAATTATTTTATTATATGTTAAAGACATAAATGACCATAGAGTGATTGGTTATGATACATTTACAAAAGCGTCGCAACTGACATTGAGCAGTATCATAACAATATCATTCTTTAACAGTTCCTGGTCAAGATTTACAATTACTTGGTCAGTAAGTAAACCCGTTGAGACTGGTATGTGTCATATATTGGAATGTTTCATTCTACTGGTTTCTCAATGAACCATGAGTCTCGGGAGACTCGTGTAGATATTTAGGTATTAATATCGGATAAACACTGAACGACTCACCGAAGATTCTTAATAGATGGCACACTAACGTCAATAAAAATCTTCTCGGGTTGAGTGAGCATAGTGATCCTCGAACTTGAGGTACCACTGTGGATATATGAGGTATCCTTCACATTTTGATGACAGTCACGTCACCATTCTATTTAGATCAGACTTTCGCTTGTTCGTTGGGTGTGGACTGATCCTCATGATATCATGTGCGTATCAAGAGAGGATCCGTCAGTTCTGCGTAAAGAGTATAGGTATCCATTTTGGGATTAGCGATCTATTAAATCCATGGGCCCGTGGTACACTGTAAAAATCAGTTCTAAGTGATATTTAAGTGATTCCTAATAGAATCATCGACGGGATTATACCTAAAGAGATTTGACGTCTATATCTATATCTCTAGTGTAATCCTGATACATGTGATGGAAGGATTATATGTATGCAGTGACCTCGACCTCTATGGTTTAGAGTTTTTATCAGTGTTCGTCATAATTTATGGGTGGGTAGATTATAGACACAAAATTGGATTTCTTGATAGATATCTCTGAACATAGAGAGTCTCACTAATGAGATATACTCGTTGGGCACTAGGGAAACTTTTATAAATAATACTGATTATTTATAATTCGTTTAACGATTAAGCGAAGATACATGCTTTATAGATCTTTTGGCCATTTATTAAATGTCGAATCGTGATATTTGACATTTATAATTAATATATGTATTTTTATTATTTAATGTAAATACAATACATATATTTTTGAGATATTTGTATTTAATTATTTATTTATTCAATTATTAAATGATTAAATTAATTAAATACTTAAAATCTTATTTCTTATTAAGATAAGATATATGACATCTTTTAATTAGATGAAATGACCAATTATGATTGGTTTTAGTTGGCATGAATTAATAAGGTGGTTTTGGTAAACATTGATTTGATCATTGTTTTTACACCACAAAATTAATTATACCAATTTCCAATTATTTAAACAAGATTGAAAAAATTGTGGCTAGTATTATTTCTTTCAAATTTGGTCATTTATGGGAAATTATTTAAGCCATTTTTTGTTTTTTGTTTTATATTCTATGAACCCTAAAAATCAAAAACAAAAGAAAGAAGGAGAAGAAAAGGAAAAAATAAGAAAAAAGCTTGTTTATTTTGGAATTTGGTAAGGTTTTTTAACACTTTCTTCTTCCTGAAAATGTTTCCATGATCGTAAGCTTCAATATGATTAGATTAGTTTTTCCTCTACTTTCTTATGGTTGTGTTTTGATGATTGGATGCTTGAATGAAGATGAAAGCATTATATTATTTTTGAATGCTTGAAAATATATTATTAAGCTTTCTTTTGCCATTTTGATGGCTAGTTGCCATTCTAAAGTTTATTAGCCACTTATGTTAGACCTAGAATTGTTCTTGAGGTACTTCATGTTGGTGAGACTCAATTGGTGTTGTAAGAATTGAATTAAAACTTTGAATTGGATTAATTTGGTGTTAATTTCATTAATTTATGAAATTGTAAAATTAGGGTTTCCAACCTTCACCAAATTTGGGGCTTTTCATATATGTGATGAGTTTAGATTTATATATGATGAATATAAAATTTGGGAATTTTTGGATTTAATCTTGGAAAGTTTTGAACATAAAGGACCAAATTGTAAATTCTTGAAAATTGAGTGACCATTCGGCAATTAGGGAAGATATATTTATTTAAATTGCAAACTGAATTTTTGATCGGTGCGTAGTCGCACGCGTATAATGCAAGCTCACGTATCGTTCAAGTAGTATAAAAAGTATCGATCCCACGAGAACTTAATACATAACTTATTAATTTTTATAAGACCAAATGATTACTAGTATTTAACAGATTGATTGTTTGTAAATTGAAATGGTGACTTACAAATTAAATTAAAAACAGGTAAATAAAAGTTGCGTGAAAGTATATTAACGAAAATTCAATTTTATAAAACTATCCACGGTTGTGATTTATTCCAATATTATTTAAAGATGAAGTGGTTATCTTATAGTTGGGTAATATATTGATTTACTAACCTGGAACACTAAATTATATAAAAGCCTCTTCCGATGGTCAATTAAAAATACCCAGTATAACCCAATTGAACCATATGTCTATGTCAACCAAATTACCTGGATTCATTAAGTTTAAGTTCCAATTATGGCTACCCCCGCCTGACAGGTATATTCCTATCCTGTAAGGAAATCTATTAAAGGGTTATCTATCCTCAAGGAAGATCGTGGGTTATTGAGTCTAAGGTCTTAAACCTAAAATCCATATGTCTAGTTCATTTTAAGTTTACCTAATCAATTTTATTAGTGGCCAGTTAATAAAAAGCATTAAGATTAAGACTCAATAAATAAATCATTATATTACCCAAACTATAATCTAACCCCTTTATAAACCAGTGATATTGAAATTCATCACAACCCTAGATAACGGACTTAGCTATGACACAAATCTAAGGCTAGTAAAAGCTTAAATAAAATAAAAGACATAAAGTAAATGCTAAAAAATTAAATAAAGTAAATGCTGGAAAGTAAAAGTACAATAAAAGAAAATGCTGGGGTTAGAGGATCCACTTTTAATATTTCAAAATTAGAAATCTCCCTTTTTCGCAATGTTTACCGATTAATTAACCAGACCATAAAGGCGGTAATTTCATTTGTCCAAAGTCCAACCGACCATATAGGTGGTAATAAAATCATATAAACTAGCCATATAGGCGGTAATAAGGTTAGCACATAAACCGACCATATAGGCGGAAATTAAGTTTAAAGATATAAAACCAGCCATATAGGCGGTAAATAAGGTTGTCACCTAAATCGGCCATATAGGCGGAAACTAATTAATCAAAATTTTAATTAAAATAAGGGAGATTAATCTAATTTATCATGTTAAAAGTAGTACCTCTTCACCCCAGCAGAATGAGATTACCTCCTCATGTTGTAAAAGAAAACACACAAAATTTTATTAAACAAATTAAAAGAAAATACAAGAAAACTTAAATAATATACAAGACACTTTCCTTTATATTTTCATGGAGAAACTCCTCCAAAGAAATTATGGAAAATTTACAAAGTTTAGCATGATATTTATAGGAAAATCTAAAGGCTTCCACCAATTTCTCCACAAATTGCTCCACCAATAGCTCCACCAAACATTGCACCAAACATGGCACTAAACATGGAAGCATGTTTGGTGGAATTTTGACAATTTTGACAAAATATACTGGATTGTTCATCAATTTCGTGTTGGACAATTATGACCCATAGCGTCACTATTTGTACAGATCACGGTGTTGTTGTACAAATTAACTATGTGACAAAGGAGATTGCTATCTTATCATTTGTGATTAGATCACCTTAGATATATAAATGATAGGAGGTCCCTACGATTAGTTCCTGGATTGAGAATGATATGAGACAGTATCAGTCCACAAAGGATTAATCATTAAATATCCCTAGTCAGAGTATTATCGAGATTTGACATCGGTAATACGTAAAAGACTAGTATTGCACGTGTGCATGTGTGAGGGCATAACAGGCATAGTTCTCATATATTTAAGTATTGGATACTTATGCAAGTGTAGTAGGAGGTTGTGTTTCACCGATAGTTCGGGAAACAGCTTTGCTCTGGATAGACCCCCTCGGAATCCCATTGGTAGTATGACTATGTGTCTATGGGAGTCCGAAATCAGGGTAGGTGTATTTGGTCTTAACCTGAGACTTGCACCGCTAATACTTACGACAATCAATATACTTTGGTTGAGGTCGTCCAGGGCTTTAACCGGTTCTGTGTACGCCAATACTGGGTATATTGAGAATCATAGAGTATTGGGTGTGATGTCAAGACGGAAGTATCACTCCAGTCATAGTGGAGATGATGTCACGTAGGATACGGTATTAGTGCTCTTAAGTGCTGCGCGGCCATCGGGATATTATGAATAGGTCATGTATATCCGATTATAGAGACTAGTTACCACACATCCGACATGTGCTTCGTACGGGGCAGACACGACTCCAGCCCCAGGCCTAACACGTGACCATCCGATACTAGATCGATATGCACTATACGATGTATATTACGCCTGATACAGATCAATATATTCCTGTAAGGATATCTTCGGAGAATTGGGTAGGCATGGCGCTTTGCTAGAGGCCAACCTTGTGTTGTAAATCGGTAAAACGTAATACTTGGTACTTACGTGTTCGGATAGTCCGACGACCGAATTTACTGCCAACATATCCGGAGATCTCATGGGTCGCTTCCCAATGATACACCGATGATGTATGACTCGCACTTTAATTAATCTGGGATTAATTACGGAGATATTTTATCTGGGATAAAGTATCGTCTAAAGAGAGAGAACGTGATTAATTTGGAATTAATCGGTAAAATAAATTTAATAGTTAAATTTGATTTTTCTATTTAATTTATTCGAATGGGCTAAAATTAATATATCAGATATATTAATATGAATTGGATTTCATTACGAAATTAAAGTTGGACTTTAACGCGAACGAACGAATTAATTTAGAATTAATTCGTGAACGACGTTCGTAATATATTTGTGTCGCATCGATATTTAATTAAATTAGATTTAATTATTTAACGACGGAAGTTCGTTTAATCGGATTAAATGAAACCGAGCCGCGGTAAATGTTCGTAGAGATATTTGAATTTTGAATTCAAATATGTGGGGCCCATGTGTGGTAGGTGTACCTACCACCCAACTACCTTGTTTTGCTTTTACAAACCATTTACGCACACCTACCAAGTTTAGGGTAAAATGTGAAATGGTTTTACCTAAAATATAAAAGCAAAATCTCTCTCTACAATTTGGTAATTTATTATTATTCATTAGATGAATTTTCGTAAACCCTAGACAACTCTTTCTCTCCCATTTTCTCTTCAAAGTCACGCCCAAGGGGCTGTTCACTGTCCAATAATGGCGTGAATGATGGAGCATCTTTGAGGGTCTTGTGGCAAGATCCAAGTGCTAGCACACTCCTAGGAGACATACGAAGGTGTTAGGGAAACCCACCCACGAGCCGGGAATCGTTAGACGAAGATTGAAGCTCCAAATCTTAGCTTAAAATCTGATTTTTCAAGGCAGTGGACTGCACTGCAGTGGGCGTGTAAATGGAGGCCAAAATCATTTTGTTTGTTGCCGAATCATCTCAACCGATCGATGTGAGTATTCCGCTATCTCCTTTGATGTATTCACACATGTTTTCATGCTTGTTATGATCTTGGGACCTAGAATAAAACCAACAATGGCATCAAGAGCCTAGGTTCAAACATGAAACTTTTAGGGTTAAAAATTGGGTAAAATCAATTTGAGCATGATTTTATGAAATTGGATGATTGAGTATGCTTAAATGTTATTGAATTAAGGATTGATTGGATCAATTTGTTGAAATTGTGATTGGATCAAATTTCCCCAATATTTATGCCTTGGCCGAATATATAGGGTATTTTGGAAATCTTGGATTTTTTGATTTTGATTCATTGGATGAGTTAGAATCATGTAGGATGATGTTAATTTGAAATTAATTGGATTGAATTTTGAATTGAACAAAAATCCCCAAATTACTTACCTTGGCCGAATGGTATATGCCCTTTAATGTCTTGGTATTTTTTGATTTTGATAATTTGATGTATTGGAAATCATTCGGGAAGTGTATTTAATGTCGATTGTGGATTAATTGGATTGAAACCGAATTAGACATAAAATGCATCCCTTGGCCGAGACATATAGCATAGTTAATGGGTTTGATTTTTCATTAAATGTGTTGGACATGTGATAATGAAATTGAGCATGATTAATTGGACAAATTTGTGTTTTAGAAATATTGATTTGGATGATTAATCATGTAATACACTTTGGTAATTAAATTGGAAATTTGGAATGTGGTAATTTAATTATATGGGCCTTAAAATAGGATTTGGGCTTTTAAAGTTGTAAATGGGCTTATTGGGCTTTGTTGTACAAAGTTGGGTTTAGGAAAATTGGATTGGATCCAATTGGGCCCAAAACCACTTCCATAAAGCCCAATTGTGACTTAATGAACCTTTAAAGTTTAATTGGGCCTAATGGGCCAAGATTGATTTATGGGCTTATGGGGTAAATCCCGGATTGGATTTTGGTTATTCGGTTTGACCCGAGTTGACCAAAAGTCCACGCCTTAAGAAATCAATTAAAAGCCCATTGGACTTTAATTGAATTGACGTTGGACGTTAATCGGTCTTTGAGACGCGTTACGATTAAATTTGGAATTTAAGTCGTAAAAGGTTTATTATTAATAAAATGTAATATTTAATTTGGAATGAAATAGTGAATTAATATTAAATACATATTAAATTGGATGATCATTGGATGAGTACTTATTCGCAAAAATGAGTTTGACTCACGCAAAATCAAATCGTTGTTTGAACATTGGATGATCACTAATTATCAGATTAATTAATTTGATTAGATTGATTGATAACATGCTTGTGTGAATACATGGTTGTGATGAATGAATAATGTATATCAGATGGATATTAGCCAGGTGGGGGCAATTTTGGAAATTGTTATGATAAATTCGATTTATTAAATTGGACCTGCGTGGTCCAGCCTTATCACCTCTATTCTCTTTGTATTCTCTTCTCACCTATTCCCCACAATGTAAATGAGATTTCTTTAGAAGTGTATTTTAACGGGTAGAAGTAATACAAGTGCTAGTTTGAGAAAGAAAGTGAGAGATTTGATCTAGGATCAATATGTTAAGTATCCATCCGCATATCATTATTATTTATTTTCATATGCACTTTATTATGTGCTTAGAATGCATGTTTAAGGGTGTATGATGATGAGACCTAAACAAAGATAAGAAATTGGTAGCCAATTTGCACACGAAAAACCCTCATCAAATATCATGCGTTTTTCCTTCCATTGAGTGATTCTTACTCAAGATCCGAGACTGGCATTGGGTTGTTGGCCAAAGTCAAGCCCTTTGTCCGTCGAAGATGTGTTTGAATCACGAGAGTTTTGTTATATATTGGTGTCTTGTCAAAGTTGTGGTTTGTTGGCCAAAGTCAAGACCACTTCTTGTCCATCGACATTGATTACGAAGCTTTCCATGGTCAATGGGTCGCGCTTGACTGGGATCATTAGGTTTGTTGTGCCAAAGCCAAGGCTTAGTTGATTCAGAGGAAAAGGGTTAGGTAATACATTGGATGTATTGGCATATATAAGATATATGTTTCGGACTTGGATGTCTCCCTACCGGATCTAGGAATTGGATGAGATCCAATTGATCTTAGAGATCTACCTAGTTAATTATCATACAATTTGTTGGCCAAGTCAAGATTGTGTGTTATTTAACGGGATCCTAGCCCATTAGGAAACACGGTTTCCTGAGTACTCGACAGAGGGTTAGAGGCTCGCCAAAAAATAGTGGGAGGCAAGAATTGAATTCGCAATATTCGTTTAATTACTTGCCATACGCGCTCATTTAAATTATTCGTCATATAAATAAATGTTAGTTGGACTAATATTTAAATTGTTGTTTTAAATAAGCAGTTGGACTGTATTATAGTTGATTATATAATTGGATTATAGTAATCAGTATATTTGAATTAATTAATTTACAGTTGATTTTATAATTGGATTATAGTAATCAATGTAATTGAGGTTAATTGATTTAAATTATATATGATTGTATAGTTGGACTATAATAATCAATATAATACATAGTACCATAAATCGTTGATTAAATAGTTGGACTATTAGAATCAAGATGAATGAAAGATTAGTGTTTAAAACATAATCCTAGGTGAAAATGTATTTAAACGACTATATTTTAAATTGGGAATAATTTCAGGATGGTCCTGGACATAAATAATAAGTTACTTTATTTGATAAAATAACCTATTATGCCTAAGCCAATAATTAAGCAAATAGTATAGCATAATCTTTGGAAGATTTATGTGATGATAACTTAAGTGCTTAATTCGATATACTTGTCATAAATCTATGATTAGATTTAAGAAGTATTAAAATTGCAATAAATAACTCTTGGAGGGTTAAAGACTATTCTCGAGGAGATAAAGTCAAACTTTGCAATTAGGTAAGTCGCGCAAGGCGCACCATAATTCAATATTCTAAAAACCCAAGGCTTGGCCAAAGGCTTCTGAAATATTTGAAAGGGCAAAGGCAAAATCATTATGATCTTCTGGGAAGATAAATGACATATCCTAAAGTGACTGCCGTTTGGATATGGCAGACACGAAGGAATTAAAGAAATGGCAAGGCTCTGACTTTAAGAATGTTTGTCAATATTATGTCTATTACTAGTATTAAAATTGGATTTTAAAATACTTAGTATGGTACATAAAATATGGATTGATGTTCAGAATGTGCTGTGAGCAGGATACTGACTTCAAGCTGAGATTAATCTGCGAATCGGAAACGGGACGAAAGTTGCTGTTTCGACCGTAGAATCCTAAGTTTAGGAACTACCTTTTGGGTATATACTTAAATTAGGAACTGTTATAATGTAACTAGTTTGACTAGAAACATTATCTTTATATCAGTGTTTAATCTGTTGCGGATAGACCTTTATATTCTAGAACACTAAAGTGTTTCATTATATAAAGAATGATATTAAGATAAACACATTAGATGTGAGTAACAGAATTTATATTTTGAATATAAATAATATCTCAAATATAACATGACAAATAATAGCTCAAACTGATTTGATCAGTTAAGAAACTAATTATGGCATTGTTGTCTGGGACGCAATTAAACAAGACTCGTATATCCACGCTTTTGAAGAGTGGGTACTAGGACTGATTTGACTATTCAAATAAGTCTACGAATCTAGTTTACTAGGTAAAGTACCTGAAACACTATTTACTTGGTAATAGTAAAAGTGCCACCGATCTGTTAGCCCTATTCATAGTGAAGCAAGTGGGCCCATATCTAGCTAGTCTAGATGTGGATATGAATATTTCGTGACCTTAACAGATGTGGCATCACGTTATGGTTATGTGTTTCTTTTAAAGAACACAAATTGATAACTTTTAGAGTTTCGACACGAAGTAGACAAACAGATCGTCTAGAGTATTAAACCGTCGCGGTAAGACCGTAATGAAAATACTTAAGCAGTAAGTTTCAAACATACGTGAAAGAGTATAGTATTCTTTCAATGAGGACTCCTCCCGAGACACGTCAGTTTGACTGTGTGTCCGTACGGAGAAATCAATTTTTGTTGGACATGATAAGGTTAATCATGAGTCGCTCTGAGCTACCATTTCCTTCAACGGATATGCATTAACAGTGCAATACTTATTTAGAATAAGGTTCCATATAAATCTGTTTGACATATATCATATTAGATATGAACGGGAAAGAAACCGGGTTTCTCATTCCTGATGATTTGGGTTTGCTAGGCATATGTTTGGATGATACCAAACTAAAACCCAAATAGGATAAGTGCCAATTATAGGTTATCCTAGGGAAACCATAAGTATAGTACTTATGCATCTCACGAGAGAACAATGTTATTGTTGCTCACCATGCGGTTTTCCTAAGAGGAATACCGATATGCAGTGGTAAGTGGGAGGATGGTATAACTCGATGAAAGTCAGAGTAATACTGTTCAAGGCACGAAGTCCTTAATGGAACACAGATAGTTCATCAAGGATGAAACCATACCATTAATCTTCGAATACACAAACGCGTAGATCGGAGAGAATCAGAAAACAACCTGGGGTATGGGTTCTGATCTCACCGAATAAAGATGTCAATCTTGTTGAGGTAGACCAACCGACTACGTTTGAGGAAGTGATACAAGGTATCGACTCCCTATTATGGCAAAGTTCCATGAGTCCGAAGTGGATTCCATGTATACCAACTATGTTTAGACACTAGTTGATGTACCGTAAGGCATTGTGCCTATTGGTACTTAAATGTCTTCAAGGAAGACATACATGGATGGAAACATACCAACGTACAAAGCTAGGCTTTTAGCGAAAAGGTATCGTTATCAGCATTGTGTTGATTATGCTAGACATTATGACCCATAACGTCACTGTTTTGTAAATGATATTGTATTATTGTACAAAATTAACTATGTGATAATGAAATTGCCTTTTGCCGTTTTGTAATTTATTTACTTTGATATATAAATGGCGAAAGTCCATATGATTAATTCCGTATTGAGATGATATGAGACAGTATCAATACATAAAGGTTTAAATCATTAAATATCCCTAGTCGGAGTATTATCGAGATCGGACATCGATAATACGGAATAGACTAGTATTGCACTTGTGCATGTTGTGAGGGCACAACGGTATAGTTCTCATATATTTAAGTATAGGATACTTATGCAAGTGCGATAGGAGGTTGTGTTTTACCGATGGTACGGAAAACAGCTTCGCTCTGGATAGACCCCGCGGAATCCCATTGGTAGTATGTCTGCGTGACTATGGGAGGCCGCATCAGGGTAGGTGTATATGGTCTTAACCTGAGACTTGCATCGCTAGTACTTGCGACAATAGGTAAACTTTGGTTTTGGTGGTTGGGGGACCTTAACTGGTTATGTGTTCACCTCTTCTGGGTTTATCAGGAATCGTAGTGCACTGGGTGTGATGTCAAGATGGAAGTGTCACTTCAGACATATGGAGTTGATGATCACGCAAGATATAGAACTAGTGCTCTATAAAAGGTTACAACCGTCGGAAATATGACTAGGTCAGTATTGCCCGATTTAAAGAGACTAGTTGCTTGATGTCCGAT